>KZ806992.1:517532-528514 GCA_000696205.2 Oncopeltus fasciatus
AGTTGAATACAGACAGTGACAGTGAACACATGTATTCGGCCAAGAAGATGGACAATGTCCGAAAGCGCTCGCCAACAGAAGATGGTTTGCAGAAACCAATGAAGACGGATAATAGAAGGTATGATAAATTATTAACAGTTAGTGGTCTCGTTGTGGAATTAAAACTCTGACCCTTTATAAGGCTTTATGTATTTCAAAAATTATTATGCTTTCTATGTTCAAAAATCATTAGTGTTGCTATGATGAGGCTTTGGAACTGCAACTCAAAAACATCCACTACATGTGTCTGCCTTTTTGTATTCCTACAGTGTTCCTTGATTTTTAACTACCATTTTCTTTAGTAGCTCTCTACTTTCTTTAAAAGCACAATAAGTATACCATCACATTTTTTTATCGCGTGCATAATGGTAAACTTATTTGAATCTTAGCAGAACAAGATTACCCTTTGGCCTATTTTTATAAAATTTATAACGTAAGTTTATAAATTTATAAATATTTAATTTGGTTGTGGTATTTTATCCCACGTAAATTTTATATTCTATTCCCTCTCATTAATTGTTTATAAATGACGAAGTATATGCTACGAGAAGTGAGTTTATAATTTCGATTCAATTAGTGTGTAAATGGTTTTTGGGGAGTTAAAATAAACTAAACCCCTTTGGGAATGGAACTTGAGACCTAAATATCACTGCGTTTCCAATTGCGACGCTACAAGTTGTCTAATTTCTCCGTACTCATTTCTGTTAGCTCGCCATGTGTTTGTTTGTATGGTTTGCCTGAAAATGACAGTTTGCCTGAATCTGCTTGAAGTTACTATTGAGCAATTTATATGAAGCCACTGCTTCACTATGTTCTCCAGCATTTACCTTAGAGCGAATCCAAGGGGCTGGACAAATAAATGACAGCTCAGAGAAGTTTGACACACTGGCTGGTGTGCAGTTTTACCCCTCACGGTTTGCTCACTCGCCGGTAGTAAAATCCAAAACAAAAATGTTCTCCAAACATCCAAAATTGGCTTCAGTATGGAAAATGTGTACGCCGGCAGAATAATGTTGCATATTCCGTTGTGCAATAAGGATTAGCTTTCCCTCTGCTCATGTCCTCCCATGGGACCAGAGATAAATAGAGTAATGGGGTCCAATTGGAATCATTATGCGAATGGGGCTAGAATTATTTCTGCGGGAGAATTTTAGGCTTAATCAGTGCTCCCCCGCTCATTCAGCCTTTGACTCTGCTCAATAGGTAGATAAAGATAGTCATATGTTTTTATTTGAATTATTTACAGTTACAAATACATATAATGTCACAATAATATAAACATAAGGCCTGGCTATTATAAGCCGTCAGCCCGAGTTTGCCATGACAACAGGTTTAATACAGACAAGTATTATCTTTTTTTTTTTTTTTTTTTTTTTTTTTATTTGAATGTAAATGAATTTAATAAAATTTCGGTGAGAATTATTGTTACACACCTGATACTTTATACTCAGAATGACAAAATGTTTCCTTCTCCCTGCTCCCAACCTCGTTACATGTTTTATTTATTTTTTTCTCTTCGCCTTCCAGCCCATTTGATCCTGGGCGCTGAGTGTTTCCTTCTCCCAAAGGCCACTTGCCTAATTAAGATCAAAATTTATTCTCTTTGGCGGCCACCACCAAGATAGAATGTAGGTAAGGCGCGGTACGTTTCGTCAGAAAGAGACACCCCCAAGTGGTGGTTACATCCGGCATAAGTAATCATGTCTCCTTCAGTCAGATCTCATTTTTTTATTGCCAGCTCTAATCATGAATGGTCTTCGCTTCCCTTAAGTATCACATATATTTGCCATGATAACGATAACGTTCACGTATTTCTTAACTATTGATTATTTTATTACTTACTGTGCTTTTTTTTCTAATGGTAAAAGTCGACAATTTCCCATTTCTCCTAAACAATGGGCGTGTGTGAGTGGTTAAATTTGTAGAAATTGTAAACTATTTCTTACTAGAAAAAAAAACAAGGAAAAAAAAAAAAAAAAAAAAAAACTAGAATATAATATCTTGGTACAAGCGAGGTCGCAGTCTTTTCTGGACGATAATCCCAGTGTTGTANAAAAACCAGAGCTAATAAAAAATTTTCAATGTTATTTTCGTTTTTATCACCCCAAAATTAGTAGAAATAGACTAATTTAGTGTAGGAAACATTCAAAAAATATTAAATAATTAGTGCCTGATCATCGCCAAGGGATTCGCTTGGAGTCAGGGGTGAGAGTAATTCTTTGCTTGTCGCATGCATCATTCCGTTCAATGTAAAATCTTTATTTACAAAATTTATTTTACAATTGGTAATATCTTATTGCATATTTTTTAACCATTTTTAACCTACCTTTCAACCACGTAAGCACACAGAGGGAGGGGTTTTCTACATTAGCCGTATTCTTTCAACCCTTTTCACTGGGCGGTCTTCCTTAGCGCTAGCGTGACTCTTCAGTGGAGACAGTATCAATGTATAAATAACAACAAAAAATTCTTATCAAACTTTTTATACAAATTTATTATCATTCATGTGTATAAAGGTGTGAGCGAGTGCACTCAATCAAAATTTAAAGTAATAAATATCTTCAAATAATGACTTGAGAGTCATGAAAATGGAATTTTGGTGCCACGACGTCCCCTCTCGCTTTCATGATAGTCCTGAAGATGGCTCACAATGTAAGCCGAAACGTTGCAGATAACTTACATTTTTTTTTTTTAAAGATAAACCTTGACCGAACTTCCCCCCCTCCCCCCAAAAAACAACAGAAATTTGAGATTCGATGTTAACATGTCTTACTTCAGCATAAACATGCACCATGTTAACCTCACAATAATTGATATCTGAATCGTTAAGAGTTTTTATAAAACCATAAAAGTGAGGAATATACGACTTGCGTAGTGGCACTTGAAGAGGGACATCGATTTCTCCTGAAGTGGAGGGCCGGAAACGCAGAATAATTTGTCTGGCTATCAAAGTGTCCGCTAGCTGCAAGGGCAGACAAAGGCGGGTTCGGGTTTCTGGCCCAGGTGGCGGAGGGCGGAAGCGACCCACAGGAAGTCCCTTCCACCTATCGTCTTACTATCATCAGCCCCTCAGCCAATCCCTCGGCCGATAGTCTCATCGCCTAACTTCCTAGTGCAGTAAGCATCGGGGGATGAGAATCCTACCGAGACAATGTTTAATTCAGATTGGGATTGATTTTAGTCGATTTATCGGGAGGAAAACCAATTATTTACGTTAGCAAGATGATGCAAACGTTTCTCAAAATAAATGAATAAACTAAACATATGGTCAAAAGGAGAGTTTGTTGACCGTAGACATTATTCTAAGATGATTTTAGTTGGGGTTCGGTCAAGGTAGATCCCAATAAACACTAATTTAAAAAACAAAATGTATTTTTACATATGCTGGCAGATAATCCTTTATTAAAAAATACATTTTATTTAAATTTGTGTTTTTTGGGATCTACCTTGACCGAACCCCAACTAAAATCATCTTAGAGTAAAAATATGGCCGTCCCACACACCCACCGATATATATATAGTGTGTGTACGTGTTACGTGTATGTATATTTAAGAACTTCATAATTTTTAAATGAAGAAACCAAATTTCTGCTTCACTCTACAAATCGTTGGATGTGTTCATTAATACCCCATCAGAGGGGGGAGAGGGGATTTAGTGAGATCAAAATTCAAAACCGTAACTTCTTTGTTATTATTAGTCTCATAAAAAATGTATAGTACGTAATAACTTAACTTATTGTTTTCTAGCGTCTATTTATTCCATATAGAAACATATATTTAGGATGCTATGTATGAATGTAAATTTGAAAGTTGCATGAGTTCTCCACAATTAACGTATATCGAATGATTTAGTCTGTTGAAAATCGGATTTTTGTGTTGGGTGGTCGGTAAGATAAAGACCTAATTAAATACTCAATATTATCATTGTTATTATTTGTGCAATGAAAAAATGTAACAGAGAAAATACGTGTAAAATTTAAATTTTCTAACATTTATATTAGAGAAAAAGAGGCATAAGAACAATTCTTACTATCTTTCTTATTACGCCTTCTACAGAAGAACAGTTAAGCTCCTCAAACTCCCTCTCTCCTATACCGGTCAGCCTAAAGCGAGCCACAGCTTATCATCTTGCCTTTATCATCCTTTTTTTGATTATAGATTTACGAGGGATATAATTTTCGCTTATGCGGTTTTTTTAAATATTATTATTATTATTATTATCTATTTTATTTGAGTAATAATTGTGATTATATATTATCAATATTTAAAAGTTGTATTTAGTTTCCAAGATTTATTTTTTTCTAGATGTATTACTGAGTTATTGAGTACACGCCTTGCTTGAGTAAACATATCCACAACAGATGTACATAATAAAAACCTAATTAAAATCAGAGTCAGCCGTTAGAGAGAGACAAGTTTAGGGAATTTAATACACCTTTTCTTATTTTGTAAAAATACATATTTATTGTAATTGCTCAGTACGATGACAATGTAGCGCGGTTTTACTAATTGGCAGATTTCCCGTGAGAAAATCGAGCTACAAACATTACTTCACTGATCCTAAACTGGATATGCTAAAAATATTGTTCATTGATATATATATTTACATGCCTTAGAAATTTTTTTAAAAATGGAAGCTTATTCGGTATTTGAAAATCTTTTTTCAAAAAGTCTGATGAATTAGTTAATGNTATATATATAAAGTTTTATGTACTTTAGTGACATTTTTATGTGTATAGTTGGTAAGATGCATGAACCTTTAATGACGACCTTAATAGCTTAATTGATAGTGGTGACACTGGTCACCTCCTCTCCTCTTGTCACTTTCATTAATGTTATTTATTTTCTATTATACATTGTTATCAAATTACAAAATGTTTTTATTTATTTTTAACAGAATGTAATATGTAAATAAAGGTTATATATAAAAAGTAGCTTAATAGCGTAATTCGCTAAAATAAAAATGCCTCAAAATGCTAGCGAAAAGTGAGTGAGAAGGGAAAAGGATAAAAAAGAGAATCAATAAAGGATACTTCACTTCTAGAAGGACAAGTCCTGGAAGATATAATGAGAGAAAACTATAACCATTTATAGTAAGTAGCAGAAACAACTTGATGTAGCCAGGGGAAGCTAATTCCATATGGCATATGACGTCTATAGTTGCATCTCCCTTGAGGCCTAGAGGGAAATATGAGGAAATTTGAAACGCACAACTATGAATAGGCAATTCGGTGTCTGAAAATCTATATAGATGTAAAATATATATAATTGGGGCGCCAGGCTAGCTCAGGGGATCCGTACGAGTCTCGCAATCCTGACGCCGCGGGTTCAAATCCCGCCAGGGTCAATCTTTTATTTATAATATAGAAGCTTGTCCTGAGCCATGGGTGTTTAAAAAGGGGTGGCAACCTGTAGATAGCCCCTCCATCCAATGACCCTAAGTGGTTGCAGGGGAGGCTAACACACACACACACAAAAAAAATTATTCCACTCTCACAAATACGTATGGTTCACGGTATAGTATTCAAAAACTGAATTTTTTTTTTTTTTTTTTGTTTTTATCAAAGTGATCTTGCCTTGCTTTTCTTTCCTTGATATTTGATACTTCCAACATGAAATGTAAAACTTAAATGATTAATAGGTGATGAAAAAAATCAGTATTTTCTTATAAGGACTTCCTTGAAAGTAGTCTCCTCCTTTTAGGTTTCCAAAAGTAAATCAAGCTATTCACGTTGGTACCAGGACGCTTGAAAAATTTCAACAGTTCTTCAGCGATCCTACATTGGAGATGCTAAAAATATAGTCCAATAAAATTTATATATACATATATTTGTCTATACGCACACCAGCTGACGCAATTTCGAAACCAAATACGGTATTTCAGCTTCTTTTTGTAAACCGTTGGGTGGGTTCGTTATGTCTGAAAAAAAATCAATTTCGCTTCTCTGAAATCAGGTGGGAAGGGGGGGAGGGCTCAGGGGAGGACCAACGTATAAAATAGCAGTTTCTTCATTGTTTTTAACATTCCAAAGAGATAATTTCGAGTGTTGGATGGGCTCTCATTTTAAAATGTGTAGACCAAACTTTTTATTTTAAATCTTGAAAATACTCATTTTTGTTTGAATTCGAATGAATCTCCTGTTCAGAGGGGGGCTTCAGAAGGCCAAAATTTATAATCTTAAAAGTTTTTTCGTTATTTGAATTACGAAATAATTCACAGAAATCAGTAGGTCCAAAATAGAACGTTTATGTTCTATAAGTGTTCTGTATGCAAAATAAGCATAATTTGCTTACATTATGCATCTCCAGCGTTACGGAATTCTTAAGAATCTCGAAAGGTTTTATACAAGATATGCAAGGGTGCCAGAAAAATCTTATCTCGGACTTGCTTTCCGGGCAAGTATGCTGACACTACACTACTGAGGCAGGCTAGATAATCTCTACAGCTCCCCGCACTTTTCTCCGAGTCTAAACTCTCAAGTAAGAAGATTATATATATGTATTANATCTATATAGATGTAAAATATATATAATTGGGGCGCCAGGCTAGCTCAGGGGATCCGTACGAGTCTCGCAATCCTGACGCCGCGGGTTCAAATCCCGCCAGGGTCAATCTTTTATTTATAATATAGAAGCTTGTCCTGAGCCATGGGCGCTTAAAATGGGCTGGCAACCTGTAGATAGCCCCTAAGGTTGCAAGGGAGGCTAACACAGCAAAAAAAAAAAAAAAAATATGTATATGCGAAATCGCTATTTCATAATATATAATAATGTTCTATCAGTAACTTTCTTCAATATAATACTACCTCTTCTTGAAATATATATGAAATTGATTGATCACCAATCAACAAATAAGTCAGTCAGAGGAAGGAAATGCTATAGTTCTAAGATGATTTTAGTTGGGGTTCGGTCAAGGTAGATCCAAAAAACACAAATTTTAAAAATGTATTTAAATACATTTAAATAAAATACATTTTTTAAATTTGTGTTTTTTGGATCTACCTTGACCGAACCCCAACTAAAATCATCTTAGATTAATATCTACGGTCAACAAACTCTTCTTTTGGAAATGCTATAGTGTTTAGAACAAATATGTTTATTTAGTTGTTTAGAACTATAATGTAATTATTCATTCATAACACAGCTCAACTAAAATTCAATTTACATGCAAATATGAAATTGTCAATAGATTCGATTCGAAAATACAGGATTCAAACTGCTCGTACAAGAAACGTAACGGACAAAGCCATGTCAGACAATAATAATGTTTAACAATAATCTAAAGTCCAATCTAATTGAGGACTCTGCATAACTGGAACTATATCTTCATGTACATACAATTCCCAAAAAGCTGTATTTACTATTCCTGATCCAAGAAACATTAATCACGAAAAAAATTTCAGTTTACATAAAATTAGTACATTTTCAGTTTTCTATTTTCCCCTACTCCACAACATTTACACCTTTACACGTTTGACCATTCACATTCAAGTATATTCCACAAAATTTATATCTGAGAATGAATACATTTTACAGATTAACAGAAATCTTCAATCCAATTTCGTACCATAACACGATTTCTGAAAATATTTTTTTTACCAATCTCACATAATAGAAACTAAGAATATTGTCATTTCATATTCAATCTAAGAATATGAATGAGTTTGTAATTGGCGGAAATCTGTAGAGAGAAAGAGAAGGTTTAAAAATAAATTGCAATTATAAATCTCTAAATACAAAATTTCCTTTCTATTTCACTTGTAAAGAAATGTATGGAGTTCAATAAATTTTTAATGATATTCATTAAAAATAATTTATCCCTTATTTTAATCCTTTAGAAAAAAAAACAACAAAAAAACCTTAATACAGCGTATGGAGTGCCGATTTGTCATATTTTACTAAATATTATACTAATGAAGCATGGAAATTTAATGCTATTTAGGCTGGCTCTAGGGCAACGGAATAAATGTCAAAGAGTGGAGCGCACAGCCTGTTTAGTAACGTCACTAAATATATTTTATCCTTTGAGCCTTTCAAGTAAATGTTACAGCCCTAAATATTATATTTTACCGATAGTATTTCATATATATTTCCCTTTGTGTAACGTTTCAATTACACTGAAAAAAAAAGAGCTATTTATTGGATTTGGTCTACCTCTCGAGGTCGACTTTTCCTTGTACGATATCAGCTATAACGAATATAGACAGCAGTTTGAAAAAAAATTGCAGCTGAAATCATATAATCTATCTTGTCATAAACAATGCTCCCATCTATGCATCCAATATAACCATCCACACTGACCCCTGTTCTCCTTCTCCTTACTTATCCACTCCAGAGTCCACGGAATCCTCTAAGGACATGACAATCCTGAAGTCCCTTTTCTGAAATACTTCAAGTTTTCCTCCCCCAGGCGTCCCCAATAATAGACACTTTTGGTTTGGAAATTAGTTTTTAACTCTTCAAATTCCAAGACCCGACCCCAGACTTATCTCTTTTAATTAAATTCAATGGTCAATCAACACCTAATAAATAAATGAATTAATGCAAAGGAATAGAATAAAAAATCTAACTGTCCCAGCCAGGGCTCGAACCTGGATCTCCTGCTAACCGGGCAAGCGCGTTATCCATTTACGCTAACGGGAGAGCCAGATAACTTATTAAATTTCCAGCATTAGTGTCGAGAGTCTAACATACGAGAAAGAAGAATACATCGTCTTATGCTCAAAGGAGCTGACATTGTCGAGCTATTTAAACGACGAGAGTCAATCATTATTTACTTTTTATTTTCATTTATAAGTACTAATATAATTTTTGGTTTGTAATCCTGCATAAATTTAAATCAATTAATGCAAGGGAATAGAATAAACAATCTAACTGTCCCAGCCAGGGCTCGAACCTAGATCTCCTGCTATCCGGGCAAGCGCGTTAGACTCTCGACACTAATACTGGGAATTTAATAAGTTATCTGGCTCTCCCGTTAGGTTGATAGGATAACGCGCTTGCCCGGTTAGCAGGAGATCCAGGTTCGAGCCCTACTTGGGACAGTTAGATTTTTTATTCTATTCCCTTGCTTTAATTTATTTAAATTTACGTGGGATTAAAAAACGCAAATAAAATTAATATTTATAAATCCTAATAAATAAATAATATAATTTTATTATTCACAAAACACATTAGCATTAACAATTGTGAAGATATGGCGATTTAAAATAAACTCTACATTACATACTACATATTAATATATCCTTTGAGGTGGGTGGGATTGAGATATTATTATTACAAATAGTATTGTGTTATTCATATGTTCTATACAGTATATACGTATATTAGTTTAACAATTGAGCTGAGCAAGATCGCTATATTATTATCCCCAGTAATGTTGTATTGTTTATACACCCTGTATAATATTGCACCCATTGGGAAGTGGGGTGAGGGAGGGAGGGTGTAGTAATGTGTGGACCATAGGTAGTTTTTACCAATATTCCCTAGCGGGAGAGTCAGGCTAGGGGGTGAGAACGCTTTCCGGGTTTGCCTATAGACCATTGTGTGCTCAGTAAATTTGAAGGCCCTTCGAGGACTGGAATACCGGAACAGCTGAGATCGATGCAGCCCTTCAAGACGTGTCTCGCCTCTTCTTTACGGCATTAACCCTTCTTACACCTTTTCCTAAATCTTTCTCCCCTGACGTCCTTCGCCCTTTTCCCCGCCCTCTCTGATTAATTTAGTGGAGGTTGGAGGTCCCCAGCAGGGTATTGTAGCTGCAATTAATCCGGAGAATATAAATTGCTTTTATTAAGCCCGAAGGGACTTCGCCCTGGATGCAATAAAAGCAATTTGAGAAGCGCTGGTCGTTTAGGAATATCATCGTAGGGAACAAGGGCTCGGCGAACAAAGGTGGAGATCCACCTGGAAGAGCATACTAATGACCTCGGGCCCAGTCAGGACACGAACCAACCCTTATCTACCTCATTACATCTCCTAAAATATAACATTTCATGCTCCTTTGGGTTATATATCCTAAACAAAGTGTTCCCTCTTAGTTGGAGAAGGGTGAGATATTTGCATTGGGGTACTAACTTATATTCCTGTGAATTCCCACCTGGATTTTGTGGTGTAGCATCGAAACTTTTAATTTTCATCGTTCAATAACTATAAATAATTTTGATTACATTGTATTTTGCAAAATATAATTTTATTGGAGATTCACATCCAAAATTCTAACCTACCCAAAATTCTATCTATTCACATTCTTGTTTTAATTTTTAATTAAAGTGTACAATTTATGATAAGCATAACTGTGACGAGCAATCGCATATGTTTTTTTAAGTCCACACAGCAGGTGTTTATCTAATTTATTACTTAAATATTTCGTTAAAAATTTATATGTTTAAAAATTCATTAAAAGGAGATTTTGAAGCTAAGCCAATTTCTCAGTATCTTTGTAAATGGGGTTTGTGTTTTTTGTACTTTCCATGTCATGTGAACCCTACTTCCAAATAATTCATAGAGACAAAATTAAATTTCCGACAGCCGTATGGGGTACATAAAAAGTAATTCTAAAATGATTTTAGTTGGGGTTCGGTCAAGGAACCTTCCTTGACCGAACCCCAACTAAAATCATCTTAGAATAATATCTACGGTCAACAAACTCTCCTTTTGAACATAAAAAGTAATTATCTCTATATCCTTAAGAGTTAATTAATAGTAAACAATTAATGAGAGGGAACAGAAAATAAAAAACTATCTGTCCTCGCCAGGAATCGAACCTGGATTCCTTTCCCACCTTTACGTGGGATAAAACCATTACACCACAAGGACAGGCTAGTTATCTCACTCTATCCCCTCTTCATTAGCGAGAGCCTAACTTACGAGAAAGACGAGAAATTCGTCTTAAACTCGAAGTAGCTGACATTGTCATGCATTTTGTCGGCTCTCGTCATTTA
>KZ806992.1:534575-553377 GCA_000696205.2 Oncopeltus fasciatus
ATATATATATATATATTACCTAGAATCGGAAAGGATTACTTCACCATTTACTAAAATAATTTATACGCATTAAATTTGCAATGGTCATTAAAAAAAATTTGTAGCATGAGTAATCTGAAATATAATTATTATAATGCATTTTCACAGTTGCAATGGAATTCTAGAATATTTCCAGGTCTACTGATTACTCACAGATTAGGCCTGCAAGTAAATACATTAATTTAACTCATAGTTGTAAAAACGACAACCTTCTTATATTAAAAACGATAGTGGTTATATACTATATCACCATAGTATATAACCACTATCGGATATTAATATGATTAAATATTCTATTTCATAGTTGTGTTAAGTTGGATGATTACGTATTGCGGTACTAAAGATCTATTGGACGTCAAGGGATACGATGGGTGGGTTGCGAACTCCTTTGATCTTGTTATCCTCGCTCCGACGGGTCACCAGGAGCCTGTATTCCCTCATATGTGTGTGTTCGGGCGGGGATATGCCTTTATCAGGGATGTGCCGGAGGACTTAGTGGTCACAAAGGGGGTGTGGTGATAAGGGGATGTTTTCTGTCCTGCAGTCTCCTCAACAGCCGTTACAAAGAGGTATTTTCCTACAGCTTTCCTTAATGAATTGAGCTACCCTTATTAGAGAAAGTATTCACTTCTTCCGCTTTACAGAAAAGAGTTGGAAATTACTATATCTATTTATATCGTTACATATAAACTAGATAAAGACTAGACATTTTCCATTCAATGAAAACGGAATTTAAATTAATTAAAGACTTACTTTAGATTGATTTCTATGATTCAAATTTAGATAATACCGAACCTACATGTTAACAGTTCTTTGGAACAAAAGATTATAACTTCTTGAAAGGGGTGCTGGGATAGCACAGGGGATCCGTACGGATCTCTGCGGGTTCAAATCCCGCCATAGACTAACTTTTCGTAAAATAAAAGCCTGTTCTGAACCATGGATGTTTAAAATGGCAAGAAATAGTCAATATCTTCATAAATATGTTAAAAGGGAGGTTAATACTTAATTGTATACTTGAAAAAAAAAAAAAAAAGATTCTTCTTAAAAATTACTACCAAATTCAACATTGCTATCTGTTAAACTTTTTTTTTGCGTAATAAACTATTTAAATATTAAGAATCAATGATCCATAAAATCAGATCACGGTGTTGAAAGAGACAAAATATGTAAAATCCGTTTTAGCTTATAAAGGAATCATTGAATTCTTGAAAAGTTAGACTAATTGATTTCATTAGTCACAGATCAATCTTATTTTTAAATAAATAATTAATTGACAAATATTTCTGCATTTAGCTCTCTGAATCAATTATATACTATATACTATTTATTGAAGTCTAACTGTCAGGAGTCAGGGTTGTAAGGCGATAAAATATCAAATTTTCCAATTTTTCCTGCTTTATAAGTTCTCAAGAGTACTTTTTTTTTTGCAGCTGAGGGTATAAACTTTAATTGGCCGGTAAGCAATTTTAACTTTCTCAACTACAGTTAGCGGTTAAAATGTTCCTTCTTGTCATACAGAAGGCAGAGATTAATTATTTATTAATGTAAGATCTGTCATATAACCAGATAACCTTATGGAATCTTCCATCCTCTTCTCTGATATTCCTCTTGTGAAGGTTCTTTCCTTCTTCTAAGACACATAGCAGAGTCCCTACAGCTCTTTCCTTATTCTGAGAATCATAGCAGAGTCCCAACAGTTCTTCCCTTCTTCTAAGACACATAGCAGAGTCCCTACAGCTCTTCCCTTTTTCTAAGGCACATAGCAGAGTCCCTACAGCTCTTCCCTTCTTCTAAGGGACATAGCAGAGTCCCTACAGCTCTTCCCTTTTTCTAAGGCACATAGCAGAGTCCCTACAGCTCTTCCCGTATGAGTTCTCAAGGACCTCGCACCAACTCTTTTCCAAGCTCCTATTCTTTCTCACTTGGCCTCTGATTCTCTGGGTAAATGAAAATGTTCCATATTTTTCAAAAACCTGATATTAATATACAAATTATTTTTTATTTTTCTTCATTATCTCAGGGGATTTGTTTGGGCCTCAAAATACTGACGCTGCACGTTTAAATTTTCCAATAGGCACGCATTTATCTATAAATAAAAGCTTTTCATGAGCCATGGATGTTTAAAATGGGTTGGTAGCCTGTAGATAGTCCTTCTCCATATAACTAAGTGGCTGAAAAAAAAGTTTATTAATTTTCCTCATGGAAATGATGATTCTTTATTTATATTCTGATCTGTAGGTATCATTTATAAAAAATAAAGATAAGTAAACAAATTCGTTCACACAGTTGAATATTCCAAATCTAGAAAACGAAAATTTAATCAGATTTCCAGAATAAATAAGTAAAGAAATATGAATGTCTTTCAATCCTGATCCACAGACATATAATCTGAGATCTGGGATTTTGCAGGGTGTGGACGAGCTGTCAGTCCTGCTGAACAACAGCTGTCCGGGGCTGTTAGAGCGACGGTGGCGCCCCCACTCGCCGTACACCGTCTTCACGAGCAGAGAGGCAGCAGACGTCGCCAACAAGGACGGAATAGGTGAGAGTACAATGCCTTTGTATTCTCCAAAATTTATTTCATATTAGATAGCATAGTATATTATAATACCTTTATATCGGCATAGGTTTTCTATGCCTTTAACCTCAATCTTGATCATGAAAATCATAGTATATAACCTCTATCTGGCACAAAGCAATCACCACTTTCAAGGCAAAGATAAGCCAAGGTAATCTTAGGCTACAGTGACATGCGTAACCATGGTAATAACAGTTCTCATCTCTTAGCTATCCCAAGAGTTCAGCAGCATTTAACCTCAATCTTGATCATGGAAATCATAGTATATAACCTCTATCTGGCACAAAGCAATCTCCACTTTCAAGGCAAAGATAAGCCAAGGTAATCTTAGGCTGCAGTGACATACGTAGCCAAGGTAATCACAGTTCTCATCTCTTAGCTATCCCAAGAGTTCAGCAGCCTTTAAACTCAATCTTGACCATGGAAATCTTATGATTTCCCTTTTCTTTTACCCATTTCTGGCATGAAGCAATCTCAGCCTCCAAGTCAAAGATAAGTCAAGGTAATCTTAGGCTGCAGCGACATGCGTAGCCAAGGTAATACAAATTCCCATCCCCTCGTTGTTCCAAGATTACCTCAGCCTTCAATCTCTATCTTGTACATGGAAGTCGTACTCTTTAATCTATAGTAAAGAAATCTCATCCTTCAATAACAAGCCAGGCGAAGGTAATCTTAGCTTTTAACCCTAAGCTTCACCATAGAAATTGTAATCTTTAATCTCGTCCTGCCCCAAAATAATCAAAGTATTAAACCACTTGCAGACCAAAGATGATCATAGTCTAGAATGCCATGTTTTCTTCACTTAAATGCTTCAAGATTAGTGCTGCTTTCGACCTCAATCATAATCATGGTAATATTGGTTCTCAACCCCTATTTAATGCAAAGTATATCAAATCTTTCAACCAATGTTACCGAATGCTTCAATTAAGGAACACCACACACGGCCAAGTTTATCACCTCCTTGCTGGCTAAATGCAATTTCAACATTCAAGCACAAGTGATGCAGAGTTAGTGTAAGTCAATTAATCACTGCATTAATCTGTTGGGCGCCCAAGGTTATATAGACCTATATAGGTGTATTCACTATAGTTCAAGGTGAAACGTTGCCGCTAAACAAAGAAAATAGTGATGAATTTAGTTCTTGAGCTGAGATTGAGACTACTATGGCCCTCGGCTTTCTCCCAAATTACATGAAGCGAAATGTTACATTTAAAAAGAATAATAATAATAATAATAATAAATAAAGTTTAAACCTACATAAATATGAATAATTAATTATTAAATTAANTTATAAAAAATTATCTGCCAACGTTTTAGCTTACATTGTAAGCCATCTTCAGGGCTGTTGAGATACAACAACATAAGAATACAAATAAAAGTAAACATTAAATGAAAATAAAACAAATGAATTACAATATAGCCCTGAAGATGGCTTACAATGTAAGCCGAAACGTTAGTAGATAATTTAAAAAAATACATTTTTTTTAAATTTGTATTATTAGTTCTACCTTGACAGAACCTCAACAAAAAAAATCTAATAAGAAGAGCAGTGTATTTCCAGCATTCAGATTCTCCATATTCCATTAAAAATGGTCCTAAATAAAGATTAATGACAGAAAATGGCGAGAATTCGGTACTCTAAGGCAATGTAAGAAGGTAATACTCTTAATAATTGGATCCAGAGAACATATGACGGTCTGATTATGGAGGAACACTCAGAGGGGTCACACAATGTTACCTTGCTCCACACCAAGTCTAAAGCGAATATAATGCCCGAAATGGGGAATTTCGGGACTAATCCCTTAGGTTTGAACGCCCAAAATGAGGGATTAGTCATTGGGATACTCTGGGATACACTGCCTCTATTGCAAAAGTCCAGTAAGGGCCTTCACCTATGGGTTAGATGTCGACAGTATTGAAGAGGTGCGATTCTTTTTTTGGTTTCTGATAGATAAAATTTTGTTTATTTTCCTTTTTGTAAATAGTTACATTAGAAGAATTAAGTAAATTACTTAATTAATTAACTACTTAATTAGTTACTTACTTACTTAATTAATTCTTTATTAATTATTGATTAATTTGATTTTTGTATTTATTAATTTTATCTTCATATATTATGTTTTATTTCATTTATCTCTTTAATATTATGCTTTACTTGTCTTCGTGTTATCATGTTTTATTTTAATACATGATTTTATTAGGCTGAAATGACATAATTTTAATAAAGTCCAATATTCATTGTAATAACTTATAATTTATATGAATATTATTTCCATTTTGGAATTATCTTTTGTGGCTCCTCAGAATGTCTCATTACAACGGAAACAGTTTGAGTGGGAAAGAAATAATTATTAGAAGAAGACATCATGTTATTGCATCCTTATAGCATTCCTGCATTTTATGCACATATTTGAGAAATGTCAATTTAAAACTTTTCAAGTAAGTAAGCAAAACATAATAAGTTTCTCGGAATAAATATGCAAAAACAAATGTCAGTTCAAAAGGTATTCCAATCAATAACGAAGAAACATTATTCTGAAAGGAAATAAATTATTCCTGAACTCCTAAAGATGATGTATATCGGCCTTTGGTAAAACTCTCCCCCGTCAGACACACACATGTATGAAGTCAAAGATAAAATTCTCCTTTTTCATTTTTCTTCCTTTTTTTTGCGAGATGGATTCGGTTGAGGTTGAAAGCCTAACTGCCTCCTATTGATTGGTGGTTTTTACTTTGGGAAATTTATTCCACGAGGAATACTGGAGGCGATCAGCTGGCACTTAGACTTGCGGGCGATGCAGTCAGACAATTACCATATGGTAATCTGTAGGATATCTACCACAACACCCAACTATTGTAACTCTTCTTTTGCCCGTCTCACCCCCTATCACACTGCTACTGTTTTTCGACCATCAGCTAGACAGTTAAAACCATCATTATCATTCCATGGTATGCGTTAGATGCTACAGAAACCCCTAGCAAACCTCACTGAATCTTTGTCTACTCACCGGAAAGGGGTGTTGTCTAGAACGATATTAGACTGGTAAGCATTTTTTTTTTTCAAAATTAACTACTTAAAGTTCAGAAAAATGTATTGAGTGGTAAAAACTGAAAGATTTTCAGGTCATATAATAAAAGTTTTAATATCATTGATTATAAAAACTCTCAGATAAAACAATTTAAATATTTCTGGGAAGCTTGGAGTTGTTAAATTTGGCCAAAATTTGATAATTTTTGACCAAAAATGTAATAATTAATTATTTCTAAAGCTTTTTTTTTCTGTCCAATTCTTCGGGAAATCCAACGTTACGGAGGATATTTCCGAATACAACAAAGATGCATTTTTTACATCTCTAGATATATTTATTAGTCATTGCCTTCCCGATTTGTCAGGTTATATTAGTAATTTGCACTGCCATCTTGAATCAAGACAATATGAAACATTTGCTCACTCCACGAGTTTCAAGAGAAATAGAATTTTTAGATATAAGCCCTCAATTCAAAATTTTTATTATTCTGAAAACGGAATTATTACCAGTATAAGTAGTCTAAAATACAATATAAAATGTCAGTTTTCTGAGACATTTTACATTGTATTTTATCAAATGTCTCAGAACTCTTTTCAAGCTGGACTGATACTAGAGGAATGTTACTATTATGCTGAGTCTATGATTTCTTCTTCCGAAGGCAATTTACATCTATTTTCGGAATATATATATATATAATTGTAGAAGAGACCTTATGAGGGTAGTTCACTTTCATTGATCAGTTACAGCTGCAATAAGTCCCGGATGTGGGAATGTTTCAGAGTGGACGATTGGAGGAGCTGCCTGCTTGAAAACCTTGAGACTCGCCCACGAAGAAGTGAGTCTCCTGAGAGTCCAGGTCCGACCTCCAGGTCCACTGGACTCCGACCTCACAAGAACCGAACTCCTCTTAGGGGAAGTCAAACTCAAGGGGACATCTTTCCACATACCCCTTCTCTTCCAGCTCAAGGTAAGACTAAAGTAAAATTGGCATAAATAGCGCTCCACTTTGGTATCTGCAAATATGTGCAGTAAACGTGTGATGTCTTGTTAACTACAAGTTAGTTTCAAAGCCATTGAAAGGTCGTTAAGTGCTTTAGGGAAATTAAAAAAAATTACTAAAGCATAAAATAAAATTAATATTCAAGAAATGATTTTCTCTAACCATCTGTTTCAAATTCAATTAACTTTTCTAACAATGAAATAATATTCCCAGTGATCGTACCTTTCAAGTTTGCACACTTGGTACCCAGGACATTTCATGAATCGAAAATTCAGCAGAAATTTCAGTCACTTGTGTAGGACACTTCATATGCAAACCTGTTACAGGATATACCAGTCTACTGTAATAATATGGATGTTTAATGAGGTAAAGCCATTATAAAGAACATAATATTTTTATGGACGTTCCCTCAGAATATTCGCTCCTTGTACAACCCCGCTAACTCTCTTTAATAGTATTTTTACTACTGCTTTTATCGGTGTAAGCAAGGTATGATGTTATTGGATAAGTAGTACATAGCTGTTGGTAAAGTACATAGCTCTTATGTACTCCTACATATCAAACATTTTTCTCCTTTGTTTGGGCAAAAGCACAAATTTGTGCATTCTGCTAAACTGAGCATCTTGGAATGAGCATAACCAGCGTTTGTAAAAGGTATAATGTGCCCAATACGTGATAACTTACAGACCAGCTAAAGACTAGCCACGTACATATGGTACCCATAAGAGACCCCCCTCTCTACAGATTCTGACTTAAATCTGACTTTGTGGAGTTTAAGCTGGATTTCTCACCAGCCCCATTGATGACTTCTATACAACAATGGTCGCTGTCAATACTTTGCCAGCTCAAATCATGGTATGTGTCCTCAGGCTTACTGGTGTGATATAGTGAAATCCAAAACTCCCCGATTTCTACATACTTATTATTATTGTAAACGTCACTATCATCAAAGTACATTTGCGTAGACAGATTCAGTAAAACCATTGACATTGCACCATTCTGCATTGAAGAATTGGAACCTTTTTCCAACTAGAAGTTTATGGTGCGCGGTCGTCACATGAAAAAGACAGAACCAATTAAATTTCCTATAAATGTTTAGTACAAAGTTTATGGGGAGGGTGCCATTTTAAACGTCACTGCCGCTTTAGGAGTGAAATCTTTTTTACGGCTGTGCTTGGCAAAGTAACATGGCGACAGCCATTGGCGTTTGAGCACTCGTCACCTGTTCATGTACCTTTGAACTCTTTTTTCGTAAAATATTACTGAAATTGACAATTATAGAATCAACAACACTGTAAATTTAGGAAAGAACGACAAATATATTCCACAATAGTTTATTTTATTATTATTGTTCCGGGCGGTGACTAATTAACTCATTCAACAGTCAATATTTTATATTCTATTTATTTATTTGTCATAAACATAAAAATACAGCAGTAGTTTGTTTTCCCAGGGAATATGTAGTTCAGTATGGATATTGACATTATATATTATTAAAATAACAAATATATTAATAAAATCATTGGAAATTGAATATAATGCAGTTTATTTGTGTTTGTGTTTGCACTATGAAACTATTAAATGTTCGAGAAGTTTGTCAAAATGATATTAACCCCAAGCCAAAGGGTGCAGGGAATTGGTTGGTTGACCTATTTAAACATTTAACCCTCTTAAAGGTGATAATTTCTAATTTCAATAAATAAGGTTCAGTACTTTTCGGGTGATTTTATATAATTTAACTAAAGCAGTTTTGTAATAAAATGGAATGTAACGGAAAATAGGGCAACCATGGACTTCAATCCTGATCAATTATACAACCTATGATAGAATGACAGCTAGCAAGTGAACGTAAGTGAACAATAATTGCAGATTTCAAATTATTTTTTTTAAAAATTATATATATGTATATAAGAGAGAGAGANATTGGGGGCGCCCCATAGTTCTGAACTGTACTTCCAAATTGGTGGCAATCGCATGTCAACTTGGAACCCAAATTAGCGCGTGGTATGGGAATGCTGTTGAATTTTTGGTTGTTTTACACTTTTTTTTTTTACAAAAGCTTACAAAAAGTTACAAAAGTTTATAGATAAACACTTAATTGCTCAGTGACACTAGATAAAAAAACATATATATTTTATTGCTTCAAAGGTCTCTCTCTGCGTGAGTGTGTGTATGTGTGTGTGTGTGAGTAAATATATTTGTCTGTCCGTCCTTCAGTGTCAAAAAAGTTCAAAATAATGAAAGCAAAGTCAGCAATTTAGCGTATTTTTGCAATCTGTTTTTTAAAAGTTCGTTGATACCTGAAAGTTGAATTAAGAGAGGTGGCTTGTGGGAAGATCAAAATGTCAAATATACTTCATTTAAATTACATTCAGTAAAACTTAAAAAAAAAAACATAAAAAAACCGAAATTTAAGAATCTAATTTTAATTGTTGGTTGGGCTCTCATATTATAAACATTTATAAATAAATAAAATTCAATAAGTCGTAAATTTGTTGACCGTCGAGTTTTATGAGGAGGGGATTGTCAGGAATTCAGTCTTATTAAACTTTTAAATTCGGTTTCCTGACAGTTCTCTCCTCGCAAATTTAATAAGATTCCGACTTCATTTTATTTTGTTTATGAAGAAGGAATGAAGTTTTTGTTGGAGACCAATTATAATTTTTGTAATAGTAATATAATCACTGTTATTGTAATTATAAAAAAGTATATAGAACATTATACTTATTCATAATATTTGTAATATACAAAATTTAAATAAAGTCCCTTGTTATGAAGATATTTATGATTATAATTGCGATGTTGAGCGCTTCCTCTACTCTTCCTTCATTCATATCGTCATTTATTCTCATTTGTATCCCGTTTTAATGGTACTTGTGAAATATGTTTAAACTACACATGTCCTTTTTATTAGATTTTGAAATGGAAGGACATGAATATATTTCAATGGTACCATGACGTGATTAAAAGACAAATTTAAACGGATCGACAGTTCTGAAAAATCACAAATAAAATATCATTGTATAAAAATAATATAAAAATTAAATAATGTCTTTATTTACTTGCTTCATAAGAATAATTATTAAATTGTGTCATATTTTATACTTTTCTGAGCTGTTTGTTTTTAGAAATTGTTCAAACTCCCTCCTTCCTATCTGGACTATAACACTATTCCTTATTTAAGGCCTGTCGAACTCCACCAGAATGTGTACAATCAGAATGATGTTTATTAACCGTTTAAGTGCTGTAGGTTAGATGGTTAGCCCAATCGTAGCTGTAAAATATTTACATCTGCTTGATTTTCCCATATGGTGACGCCATCTTGCCGCCAATATTTGAACTGAGGCGGGAGCTTGGTAGAATCGCCCTCATTAACATCGATTTTCTTGGTTGGTTTGATTGTAACCTTCCCGCACAGGTTACACACTTACCCTCTGTTCAACTCTCTTTTTGTAAGGGTGTTCTTCTCGTGTTATTTTTCAATAGAGTCAATATATCAATGTCCCTATAATTCTGACTCCTTCATCTTACCGATAGAATGAGCCACTTTACATAGCCCGATCCACAGTAATTATTTCTTTGTTTCTTTATTTCATGCGTTGTGAGTTTGTTTTCTCCATGTGTTTAAGAAGATATTCCTTTCTTTAACTATCTTATTCCTTTTCCTTTATCAATTTCTACATTTCGACAATGAAAAATATTCGCTTATTTCCCACTATCATTTTTATCTTGTCTTTTACAATAGGTCCTCAATTTTATTTCCTCCTATTTACATTAAAGCATACAATTAAGGGGGAAAAAACCCCTCAACTCCACCACTTTTCCTCTTCAATCATTATATGATCATGATTAAATGAATAGAATTAATGTAGACAAACTCGTCTAACGGTATATATATATAATTCTGAATAGACCTTATTTTTAGCTTTTGTTGATTTCATTTGGAAAAATCTACTAAAATAGTAAGGCATAGAATGCATTTTTCTGCAGCTTTGTTTTGAGTTTGGAATTAGTTATTATCCAGTTTTTTTCCTCACTGCTATTGTAATAGTATAATTCAAGCCACATACAAATATTTATCTATATCTAATAATTTTATTGTTATTGTGAAATCCTGTTCATAGATGAGGTCATTGTTTGGGCTCCTAGCTGCTATCCTCTCATCTATCACTGGCGATATCCAGGACATCTTTGCTCTGCAGGACCAGCTGGGACGAGCCCCATGGGAGAGCGCCATTAGCGATCAGAGGCCTTTCTCCATTCGTCTTCTCCTCTGAAACAATCCGCGTCGCTTTTCTCTGTCCTCAGTCCTTAAAGGACCTCTTTCTTCTCAGGAGAAAAATGTTCTGATTGCAAAAGGATTCTCTGAAAGGAAAATTAAAAAAACCAACGTGGCACAACTACCTAAACGAAAAGTTAATGTTTAGAATAAAAGAAAAAAAAAGTAGACATATCTTCAAATGTATAGTTTATAATTAATTTATTTTCACAATTCGAGAGGGAGATTGAGCAGAAAGAATGAAATTGAAGAAAGAACTACTCTCTTAAATTAGGAGTGTGGATGTCTTTTGTTGAGAGTCGGTCAAGGTTAATCCAAAAAATACAATTTAACAAATGTGTATTCTTTTTTATCTGTCGACGTTTCGGCTTGCATTGTAAGCCATCTTCAGGGCTAACATGAAAACAAGATGGGACGTCGTGCCACCTGGATCATATGATCATGTTACATCCACTAATAACCTCTACGGTAAAAAAAAACAAAAAAAACTCTACATTTCAACTTTTAAATCATTTTCTTATTATATATATANTTTATATATATATGATTTTTAACGGAGTTGGATTTAAAATTAGACTTTAGATATGGAATTTTTAGTGTAGAATTATTGAAGATATGAATAAATTGATTTAAAAGTGCGTCATGGAATAAAAGTAAATTTGTTTGTGAATTGCTATGACATAATTTTAATTTTATTTCCATGCTAGTAAATGATTTATTCTGACGGTCAAATAACTTTTTTCTAAAATTAAACAAATAACAATTTTCATTATGTTGTTTTTATAGAAGAACTACTACTACCGAGTGGTACTATTATTATTATTAGGGATGGGATGTGGACAAATGACTACCTGTCCCCACTCCTACGTGTCTCCACCCCTAACTCTTGTTGGAATGCAGGAAAAGCGGGCTCGAGCAAGTATAAGGGAGGATGATGTTGGAGCGGTACCATGGGGTAATGCGATGAATCTTCATCTGTCTGTGTCCAGGTCGACCTCCCCCTACCGGCATCTTCTTTAGCGGTATCCTCCTCCAGGGGGTAGATCCCGGGGTAGTAATCCCACCCACCCCCCTCCTCAGCTACCGACCCTTCTCTTTTAGCGAACGCACTTGTTATTTGTGATAATCGTTACCAGCGTGAATAGCTTGATTTCCTAACGGGAAATCTGCTCAGAGGATGTCAAACAGGTGCTGCATAAACTAAAATGGTTTCCGTCTTTAATATTATTAATTTAAAAGTTCATTATTATCAAACATATGTATATATTGGTATAATATATATTATTTTAATTTAAATTTTAATAAACATGTCATACAATATATACGAGATAAGACAATTAAATAACGAGACTATTTATATATCAAACGCATGAAGAAATTCTGATATGATCTTCAAAAGTTTGTGGCAACAGAATATGCCTAAACCATACATATTTATGTATTTCGCGGAAGGTTTGAACGCTTGTATTTTTTAAATATTTTTTTTTTGCCAATATTTCGGCTTAAATCTCAAGTTATTTCTCAAGAGAAGAAGAACGATCAGCAATCCATACTGGTGAATAGTTTCCTTTTTTTTTATTCATTGACGAATGTTATCCAGTTAGAGCTGGGTGTTTCTAGGATCTAATAGGGAATTCTGTTAGTGCTGAAAACAGACGCACAGAAATGAGGAAAAAATAACTATTTACTCAAAGTTTGGAATCTGTGACATTTTGCTCAAGTTTTTCAATTTTTTCAAACACTGGGTCTTTGGTCTTCTTTATATATATTTTCATATTTAATTATCGAAGGGTTTCCCAATTTTTGAAGATATAAAGTTTCAGATATGCTTTTATCTGGCAATGTTTACAACCATATTCCCATATCCAGATTTCCGAAGCACATGCAAGTTTTAGTCACTCGACATTGCTGTGACTATATCTCGAACAGTAAGAGATGTATTTCCTTCCTCAATTTACCCTTTACCTATACCCCCCCCCAGCCCTATCTGTTTACTAATTTTACTCTTTTACAAAATTTTATTAATTTGGAGCTAAATTTGTTGACCGTCAATTTATGAAGAGAGGATTATCAGGAATTTGGTCTTGGTAGCTCAAGAATTAAAACTAATTTGTTACCAAAAAAGTAATTATTTTATCCATCGTTTCTGCCTGAATTTCAGGACTTCATCAGGGCAAATAGGGTGATGGCGAGAGAGAGAGAGAGAGAGAGAGAGAGAGAGAGAGAGGGGGGAGAGAGAGAGTGGGAGAGAAGGGAAGAGAGAGAGAGTAAAAGAGAAGGGAAGAGAGAGAGAGTGGGTGNGAGAGAGAGAGAGAGAGAGAGAGAGAGAGAGAGAGAGAGAGAGAGAGAGTTTGATATTATTGAAAACAAACAAAAAACAGAGAGATAGTTGTAACGATTTGGCTGTTACAGCAATTTTAATTTTGTAACTATTAATTTTAGCCTTTCTAAGGGAAAGATCCCTCAAATTTAAATGCCCCTATTTCTTCACATTCATTTCAAACGTTTTCGAGAAAGCTGAGTACAACATACAAAAAACTGGGATAAGTTTTTATTTTGCAATTTTTGGAATCTACGTATCTCGAAAAGTTATCATGAAATATTGACGGAGATAGATTTATAATTTTAATTTATCGAATTGATTTCAGTAGCGTTTTTTCTTTTCATGAAAATGAAGTAGAAGTTGAGTGAATAAATTAACTTTTATTAAAAAAAGTAGAGATTATTCGAAGACATTTTATTTGTTGGGGTTCGGTTAAGGTAGGTAAAAAAAAAAAAAAAAAATTAAAAAAAGTGTTTAGTAAAAATATCTGCCGATGTTTCGTCTTACATCGTAAGCCATCTTCAGAGCTATCATGAAAGCGTGAGAGAACGTCGTGTCATTAGGATCCCATATTCATGACAAAATATGGGACCAACAAGACACTAATATCAGGACGTCATGAAAATGTGAACCTAGGGACAGGATGTCCCCTCTCGTCTTCATCATTGCCCTAAAGATGGCTTACAATATAAGCCGAAACGTTGGCAGATAATTTATAAAATAGACATTTTATTAAATCCTATTTTTATCTTCCTTGACCGTACCCCAACAAATAAAACATATACTGATTAATGTTTTGTATTGTTATTTTATTGTTTATAAGTAGAACTGTCCCAGTTAGTAAATTGATCAATATTGTCAAGATCATCATAAAATTTACTTTTCTGGCGTGTGATGATTTCTTGGGAAGTGATAAAAATATATTTTACATTCTTTTAATACTTGTATTAGTTTTCGTATTTAATCCAACTTTTATTTTATACAATAAATTCAAGGGAATAGAATGAAAAAATCTCACTACCTCAGCAGGGACTCCGAACCCAGATCTCCTGTTTTCCGGGCAAGAATACTAGTTAGATAATCTCTTGAACTCCCCGCACTTTACTCCGAGTCCAAACCCCCATAGTAAGACAAATATACCATCTTAAGCACGAATGAGCTGAAATTTTCAGCTATTTGTTAGACTCTCGTTTTTCTTTCTTCTTATATTTCTTTTTAAATGCTTATATTAGTTGTGGTTTTTAATCCCACATACTTACCTGGAAAGCAGGAGATCCCGGTTCGAGTCCCGACTGAAATAGTGAGATTTTTTTATTCTATTCCCTTGCATTTATTACATAAGTCACGTTGTTTCTCTTTCCGGAAGATGGTTCCTCAATAGTGAAAACTAGGATGCACACCTTCAAGATGTTTACAATGTTGTTACCCCAGAGTCATGTTGCTAATTAAAATCTCCTGCAATGTATGTCTTGTTCACAACGGTCAAAGTAAGTAAGTACTTCAGAAGTCGTAAGGCAAAAATTATATATATTGAACAGGATTTGAACTATACTGCTACTCTAACTACTTAAAATGGTTCTAGATTTTTTGTATAACTTTTTCAAGAAATACATTCAACACTAATGTGAACTTCTCATGAATTGAAGAAGTCTTAAAATGCTAATTCGTAGAAGTGGGATTCATGTGAGACCATAATTCCAGAGTTTTAATTGGAAAACTGAATATTTATTCGATGACATTATTCGAGCTGCTCCTTCCAGTGCAATTCCAGACTTGAGACATGCGGTAAAGAAGTCCTACATCGAGAGGAGTTGGAAGCGATGAATGGGGTGTGTGGATGACATGAGACAACAGCTTGAGGCTGTTTACGTTCAATTAGTATTCCAAACTGGATTCTACAGTTCGTATACCCCATGGACTTCATTCCCCGTGGAAGAAACCGCCTGTGGCAGACCCTTCCTTGAAACTCTCCAAGGTCTAGTGAAAGCACACACTAACAGCTGAGACATTCAGCCGAATTTCGCGTTGACATGCTTCGGTAGAAGAACTTCAGTATGATCTAGCTTTTGAGAACCAAGAAGCGGTCTCTTGAGACTAGAAACGGTGATCTGTTACAAAACACACATACATACTGTAGTTATTTATAAATGCACCATTAGTTGTACTCACACTGGACACTCGAGCGAATCACGTTCCGCGTCATAACCCCCAATTGTTATAACTCTTTGGACATGTTGAGGCTCTGTCGGGGAATGGATCGTGAATGCTACGTTCACAAAGAAGCTCCTTCGACAGTTTTTTCTCCGCGTCCTCTTCAGCTTACAATATACCCTCCCGCCACCACTTCTTTGAATGTCGGACTTGCTTTCCTCGAATATCTCCTCTCAACCCAACAATGTTAACTATTTAAGTTGAGGGGATGTGATTCGCACTACTTTTCTTTTATAGCGAAAATAAAAATGAATTTTGAAAGAAAATATTAATTATAAAGTTATTATTAGTATTTTTGGGGAGGTTCGGTCAGGGTAGATCCAAAAAAAAATATAAATTAAAAAAAAAAAGTGTATTTTTTTAAAATTATCTGCAGACGTTTCGGCTTACATTGTAAGCCATCTTCTGGGCTATCATGAAAACGAAAGATAATAATAATATCTACGGTCAAAAAACTTTATTATTTCTAAAGTTTAAATTTATTAATTATTTGATCTGTTAAGTGTGCTAGTTAGTATAAGTGCTCCAGGTGTTTCTCCTTAATGATTTCCTCCTAGGAAAAGCTGCATTTTCCCATCAAAGGGATGTATATTTGAAATTATATGAAATAGAATTATGTTTTATTCTGAGAACTAAGACTTTAAGGGAGAATTATTAAATGGTAATTCTATATACATAGCCTTTTGAATATAATTGAATGAAAGGATAAAATGTAGAATAGAAATTCTCAGAAGTTGCAGAAAATATAAAGAGATCAATACTTCCTTTGCTGAGTAAATATCAAGTTGTTAATTATCTTTGGAAGGAAATTACCATTGAATTATTTTCATTTTTTTTAACTGTTCCATGACAAAAAAATACTGTTAACATTTCACCTCATGAACCTTCATTAAATAGGATTTGTGTTTTAAAAGGTAGTAACAACTTGATAATGCAGGCAAAACTTGAAACTCTTGTGTTATTCACAGAGGTTATGCATTCGGAGTGCTGCTGCTGCACTCTCACGGTCATTCCGAGTACTACCTCCTCCGCTATAGTCTGTTTGGAAATTGACAGGGAAATTAAAGCCAAACGCTATCTCGGATTGTATCCAGTCCTGTCTAATGACATTTGTGTTTCAAATAGAATATTTAACTGTGCATTTATCAAAAATGTCCTTCTTTTTTTATATGTTTCAATAAAAGTGATTGATTATAGGTAATGAAGTATAATGACTTAGTCGTGATTCTGATGGGATCGACCAAATAATTCGATGCAGACGAAGGAGAGAAGGACGATTTGTCCTGAAGGATTGGGTCCTGTCAGCTGAAGGTCCTGCGGTGTAGCAGTGCGAAAAAGACGGTCGCGCCTCGTTATTTGCGAGCCTGTTTTCTGCCCTGTAGGCGGTAATGTATGCTAATCCTCGGGATTACTTCTCTTTCTTCCGTTCCGACATCCTGCTTATCTCCCACTCCCAGGATCTCATTATTTCCAATTCTATTTGCCCCCAGAGATAAAGCGGGGATTAACCTCTTTCATTTTCTAATACTTGCCAAATAGATATAATGAAATATTAATGAAATTATAAATTAGGAGATTATGGCTTCCTAATAATTGTACATTTAATATATATTAGTATATAGATCCTTTTTTTCTGCTGATCTGGAGGTAGATTAATACAAACTGTATCTAAAAAGAAAGATGATTCTACAAAAGAATAGTGAACCCCGATTACCTTCATTTTATGGGGTTTAAGAAATAGAAATTTCAGATACTTACAAAGCAAACTTTTTTTTGCATTATTATTATTGTTACATCAAACTCTGATCCCTATTACTTTCGCCATTTTCGCTAATCTAATTATTCCATCTGGAGTGATGAGCTTCCTTGGGGAAAAACTGAGCCAAGAGATTTGAGATAACCTCTTTTGATGCCTTACAAAAGAACATTCTGAGTCCTATAAAAGAAGTGGTAGTGAGACTGGGCGTTCCATGGTATGCGTTAGATGCTACAGAAACCCCTAGCAAACCTCACTGAATCTTTGTCTACTCACCGGAAAGGGGTGTTGTCCAGCTTTGACGAGATTGAAAACACCTTTCTTCGTATTCTTGGAGTACTTCCTGAACCGCTTTCAGCTTCAAGTGTTTAAGCTGGTGACAGTAAAGGATTGAGATAGTATTTTGGTTGGGTTACTGTTTTAAAAAAAATACAAAATATTAAGGAAAAGTAAATTCAGCTAGTGTATTCAGCAGCGATAGGGATTTTTTAGTTTATCTAATCCTAACCAAGTGAACCCTTTTTCTTGATACATTTGTATGTGTATGTTTTAGCGGGATACTTACATGACGAGTGTTAAGCGGTAGAAATAAATGAGAAGCGAGGGATGTAGGTGTGACCAGGGTAGCCAGCCGGAGTTACCCCGCAGACAAATCTCCAGCCATTGTCTTCCATCTCTCCTAAGTAATGAGTGGAAAAAATAGAGTGGGATTTTTCCTTACAATCATATTTCATTGGCTCTCGGCCGGCCCCCACTCCCTCGTATTAATAAAGCTCAACCCCTCACAATGGAAACCCGCAGCCTTGGAAATATCCCCACCGTATATAATTAAAACAATAAAAATAATCCCAGAGAGCCCAGAATACAAGTCTAGATTAATTGTGGCTATTGTGAATGTTGTGTATTATAGAGAAGACATACTACATTCCTCATTAGTATTGGCTAAAACAAAGAATTTTCAAAATTCAGATTCCTCCCCCCTCCCCCGACCAACTTACACAAAAGATCTGTGTAAATATTATTTTAGCTGAGGTGTATTATCCAACGTAAATTTTAAACAATTATTGCGAGGGAATAGAATAATAAATCAATCTGTCTCAGCCAGGACTCGAACCTGGATCTCCTGCTTTCCGGGCACGAACTTGCACCACCGGGACAAGCTTGATAACTTATTAAATTCCCAACACACTAGCGAGAGCCTAACCCACGAGAAAAACGAATACATCGTCTTATGCTTGAAGGAGCTCACATTGTTTAGCTATTTATCGACTCTCGTTATTTACTTTTTATTTTCATTTATAAATATTAATTTAGTTGTGGTGAATTATTCCACGTAAATTTTAAACAATTAATACCAGGAAAAAGCAGGAGATCCAGGTTCTAGTCCTGGCTGGGACAGATATATTTCTTTATTCTATTCCCTCGCATTAATTGTTTACATGATCTGGGTATTTTTAGTATTAAAATCACCTCTTCTCAACACTCACGAACACAACCTTTGATATTATTATTATTATTAGATGTTTTTTTGTTGGGGTTCAGTCAAAGTAGATCCAAGAAATACAAAAAAAAAAAAAAAAGGGG
>KZ806992.1:614206-635683 GCA_000696205.2 Oncopeltus fasciatus
CCCCCCCCCCCCCCCAAAAAAAAGGCATAAGACTATTGGAGAAAATGGTTGCTGAAGCACTACTTTCATTCATTCAAGGACTCGCCAGCCAGGCTCAGAGGATTCGAGTCCCGCCATGGGCTGGCTTGCATTGAGAATTAAGATCCTGCCGTATGTGTCTAGCTATGAACCCATTGGCAGTCTCTCCGTTAATATAAGTGGTCGAACGGGAAATCAATAATAAACTAATGATGTAAATAATATCTTTTGTGAGCACGAATAGAGATGCAAACTTCTAAATAACTTATTACACTAGATCTTACATGTAAGAACTGAAAATCTTGCATTCAGGAACTATATTTACAGTATGCCTCACTGTAAATATATCTCGTATAGGGGTGCGGTAGAATATTTCCAGTTAATTCAAATTCCAGCAATGTTTCCTTCAAATTATTAAATTTTTAATAATGAAAGTGAGAATTATTCTGCTGGGTTGAGCCCCCCCACGATGTGCTGACATGACTCCTGCAGGAAGTGGAAACTGAGGGGAGGGTGAGGGTAGGGGTCGCACCAACTTTATTAAAGACAGAAATGGCTAGAAATGTAGTCTCGGGGGAGAGAGTTCTTTTTAAGACACTCCTTCAAGAAGGAACAAACAGCAAGATATTTTTTTTTTTTTTTTTTTTTTTTAATTTCCTTAATAAACTGCTAGTAACAAACTTCCCAGACATTATTAAACAGTTAATTTAGCTATATTGCTACGAGTAACACTTTTTCTTATAGTGCACATGTCAACAGCAGGGAATATTATAACAAAAAAAAAAAACCTGGCAACTACTTTCTACATTTCAGCTGATTTCCATAAAATAAATTAGGATCTGAAAGCCACTTCCAGCGCTAGAATAATTGTAGACGAAGGTCCAGTAAGTTAAAACATATAAGCTTCAGTAAGTTTATTTAAATATTATTATTCATTATGGATTAATAAAGTGAAAAATTATATTTTCAATTTATTTTTAGTTAAATTAATCATTTATACATATAAATATTAAAGGTACTGGGTTAATAACCCAGTGCATTTTGTTATTGTTAGCAACATATTTTTTCGTCCTGTTGAGCCACTAGTTTAGCTTTAAGACATTCGTCGCACTAGCGTTGCCCTGAGTAAGTAAAAGGACCTACCCTTCGCGCCCCTCCCACCCCCAGCGAATTGATGAGATCCGTTAGTCTGTAGGCAACAATTCATCTAAGGGAGCAAGCCTATACAGAAAATCCCAGGTCCTCTAATGTTAGTGGGGATAGAGGGCAGGACCAATCACACTCCTCGCGGAAAACCCATCTCAATGTACATATAAATGTGTTGAAGTCAGGTAGATAGATAAATCTTTAAAGTCTGGCCATGCGCAAAGAAGTACTACATGAGGGGCTAAGGATCCCTTGGGTCTATAATATATTTATATGCATATATAAGGATGTATATAAACGAATCTGACCTTCATATGTAGAATATAAATCTGAATAGTCAGGTTAAAAAAAAAGTATAGAATACAAAAAAAACTCTCAGGTATATATGTCTCGCTTCCTCAGGGAGTGTAGTTGTTTGAAATTTAGTTAATTTCTGCTCTCTATGAGGAAAAGCAACTTGCAACTCTCTTAAAGACTAAAAACTTTATTATAAATACAATAGTAATTATTTTAATATATTTTGTTTAAATTTACTTGATGACATAACACATCAGAATATTAATTTTAAAAAATACAGGCACTTTTAAAGTTATTTTGTAGCATTACAGTTTTAAAAAAAATTATCAATAAACAGGAAACTGCTTATCTAAAATGTTAATAAAACTCCTGATATAAAAGAATTAAAATGCCAATTTAAAGTGTATATCTGTCAAAATTATAATTCACGCAGAGTATATGCATAGGAAAATTTTGATAAAATGGATTTCAAGGTATTTTGAATACATATTTGCTAGAAGAAAGTAAAAGGGGAAAGAAATTGGAAAAAAAAAAATACATTGCGCTGAAATGATAATTGTAGCTGTTCAGCTGGTTGAACTAAATTACTCTTTTCAGATTTTAAAGATTTTAAGGACATTATCTAGAGTTATTTAAATACAACTGTTTTCTCATTTATATTAACACAAAGGTATACATAGATAGGTCTAGCTTGATTCTCTTTCCAGGCTTTGAAAACCTATGACTTAATAAATAATAAATGAACATAACTTGAGATTAATGAATAATAAGCCTCTATCTGTTTTATTCTGATTAAATGTTTTCAGTAATTCTGAAAGGGCAAGTGATCTAAAGTTTCTGCTTAAATGAGTCCCAAAAATGCAATTTCTGACTATTACCTACTACTTCTCATACTTCAGTCACTAAAGTAATCAGTCATCAAAATGTTTTTTTTACTAATTTTGACATTTAAAAGTACTTACTTGAGTAAAAAGTTTATTCGTAAAAGTAAACAAGTCCCATGGAATACGGGTGAATCTGACAAAACCAATTTCTGCAAAGCTAACACACACACACACACACACACACATATATATATATATATATATACATAAGTTATTTAATGAACAAGATTTGTTACATCGACCTAATTAACTGGAAAACTGACAAGCAATACAATTATCTAATCTGAAACTGAAATTGCAGCTGGCAAGGATTGGTTCAGTGAATGTTTGGAAAATGCTTACATGCATGTTTATGAAAATACAAGTCATAATATAGGTAATTATGTTATTTTGGATAACACCTATTCGTCTTGGGTAATCACTATGAATAAAATGGAAGAAATACCTTGAGTAATGCTACGTTAATAATAACCAGGAAAAGTGTACTGCATTTTCCGCTAACATAGTCAATCTATTAATCGGTTGATATAATGTATCAATTGTAAAAAATATAATATTTATAAACAGTTAAATAATTACAAACCTATATTAGCTGCATTAGAGGGACATTTACTTGACACATTGAGACTTTGATGAATTCACTGTATTTCTTCTTCTCATCTGCTCTGAAACTGAAACAGATCTTTCTAGAAAAATTTCAGAAAAAAAGAAAAAGAAAAAAGAACACAAAGAAATGAATCCTAATAATATTTCCAGATTTATTTGCCTAAATGTGCATTTCAATAATTCAAAATGTAGGAGTCTTAAATTTGTTGCAAATTTATATTTAGACAGATTTTTACATTATATATTAATTTCAACTTTTAAATAAAAATCAAGGNGTAAGTATCTAAGGTTCAATTTACTTGGCTTCTTCAGACTCCCATGGGCTGATTTGTGTAAATTTTTTTATGTGTAGAACCAAAGCGAATAGTCTGATTCCCTTACAAAAAGGTCTGCAAAAGTAAAACTTTTTCTTCAAATTTACTGCAGATGTTTGGATATCGCTGATAACATTTATAAAATGAAGGCATAATTTAACACAATTTATTTAACATAAAGATTCATTCTGACAGAACTGTATGAGGAACTTATAAATAATAGGTTATCTCTTGTCACAACTAAAAATGAAATTTGTGGTCGGGGGTTCAGCGGTAAAATTCTATTGCCAGAGATAAATTAAATTCATACAAATATTTCAAGCCGACTGTCACATTAGTATTTCCAATCCGAACGGATTCCGCGTCGCGTGTGGGGTGGGGGCCGAGGGTAGTTTTAGGGGTTGTGGCGGCTCAGAGGGGAGCGATTATTTAACTCGGCGGATTTGACAGTGGAATATAAATTGCCTGATGAAACTGGAAGAAGTCCAGGAAAAGTCAGAATCACAATAAGTCTTCGATGAGAATGGCCTCATAGCCTCGGGGCTTTTCCACTGACTGAAGCTGAGAACTCTTCTTTCGCCAGTACTTAAGACATCTTGAAGGAGATTGAGGAGAGCCCTCCAACTGGAGTCCTAGGAGTGTTTCCTTCAATTTTCATTTTTATTCAAGAGATGAGTGGGCCGTTCTCTATCCCTCAAATGTAAAAGAAACAGAGGGTCTGTTTGAATGAAGTCCGATGCCCTTAACCAGATGTTTTTGTATTTTAAACTATATTTGTACTTACATATGTAAACTATATATATACATATATATATATATGTATTGTTTGAGGTTCGTCGGCCGTCATGTCTTATGCTGGAGAAATTATTTAGGTTTTGGGCCTAGATTAGAAAAAAATACCGCAAAACAGTTGAATAATTATTTTATATTTTAAAATAATGACCCAAAATTTTTGGAGTATTTTATTTTTCTGATCCTGGCTAGTTTCTCCAGTATATATATTTACATATGTCGTTTCTGTAGCTGTGTCTTCTAAGCCAGCAAGATAAACACGGGTTAAAGTAGAGCCAATCACTTCACATTTAAGGACATTATCTGTTCACGTATCCGAATGAAGGTATTATTAAACAATTCATGAGAGGGATTATCTATCTATCTGTCCCAGCCAGGAATCGAACCTGGATCTCCTGCTGTCCGGGCCGGTGCATTTACCAGTTATGCTACCAGGACAATTTATTCTATTCCCTCTCATTAATTGTTTAAAATTTACGTGGGTTAAAAAACCACAACCAAATGAAATATTTATGAAGGTATTATTGTGTGGGGTCTGTGCCTTCATTTTACGATTTTTTTTTTTTTTTTTATGGGGCACGCACAGTTCCTGTGCGGGTGAAGAAGTCCCTGTCCCTTTAAATCAGCTTACACTCAGGCAGAAATACATTCACCGTCAAGGCGTATTGTCTTCAGGGATTTAGGCGTCTGTTTAGACATTTCTGGAGCATTGCAGAGAGAATTGTAAAAAAAAAATGTACTGTTTAAAATTTTTTTTGTTATCGTTCGGTCAAAAAATAACCAATTTGATAAATGTGAATTACTAAATTTATTTCTAATTTTTTTTTAAAATCTACCCTGACCGAACCCAACAAAAAAACCTCTAAAATAATATCAACGATAAAAAAACAATACATTCTCCATTCAAAAATATACAGTGAATCTTCTGTAATAATAAATCATTGGAAAACTACTTTCAGGCTTATTATTGGAGCAATAATAGAACAAATGTTATTTTATTTTCATGTTATTTGTGATTTAAATATAAATGCTACAGAACAAATATGCTTTTATGTAGAAATGTTAATTTATTGCGATGAATGAATATTTATTGTCCTGATAAGTGTAATAAATAAATAAAATATTCAATATTTCCCACTATGACAAACGAAANAAAGAAAGCTTCATAAACTCTTTTAAATTACTGGATCTATTTTGAAAGGATTTTTTAATCATTTATTGAGAGAATATCTTACAAAGTAATACTGAATTTATAAGAAAATAAGTAGAAATGGTTTCAAAATATTGTTTTTTCCGATGATGGTATAGACGTTCTTTAAACTCTCTCAGAAGATATTTTATAAAACTGTAAAGAATAAGTGAGGCGGAGAATTATATTTATTTAGAAAGTTTAAATCCCTCTTAAAGCAATTATAAATAACAAATCCCATTTTTGTGTAAATAAGATTTTCTGAAAGCAGAGTATAAGACTGAGGGTATTGCAGGCGAGGGTACTTCGAAAGTCGGCTAATTTCCTCTTCGTCGGCAACTTTTCTGTTCCTCAGCTTATTTCCCCAGAAGGAATGAGGGAGCCGTCTGGTCGGGGAGCCATTCTTCAGTACACTGAGGGCCTCAACTCAGGGGTTTAGAGTAATTCGTCAGGTGGTGGGTCACAGGATGACAGATGTTTCCATTCTTTCTGTCATTCTGTTTGTGATGGCCCAGAGGATTCCTGGGAAACACCCAGTACTTATGGGAACCCTTCTTGATAGAATGGGGAAACAGTGAGCTGACCCCACACCTTCTCTAGTGTGCCGCGAGTCAAGAATAAATTCATCCTTAACTAGTATTTCCCTTATGGGCTTATATCGCCTGTTGCAGAACTAGTGCCGCTATGGTCAGCGTACCTTCGATTGAATTAATTACATTGATAACGTGTGTACATATGGGTTATTCATATTTGGTCGTTCAGTGGGAATTTCAGTGAGTGTGTCTGTTGCTATTCACCCATTTCAGTAAGACTTGTGCTCTGAATGTCGTGTCTGAGTGTGTGTCAAGTTATTCGTTAATTATGGTATTGTCTAACATTAAAGTTTTGTGTATTCCCATTTTTTAGTATGTCTATCGTCCATCCATCTTGCTGTAACAATTCCATCGGGCTATGTATGTCCGTGGATTTGTATGCATGTTGTTGTGTTGATGGTTTACGCAATTAGAGTCCATTTTGTTCATTTTGTATTTCTGTTTTTCGTATTTCGTTATGAGTTTCCGTCCTGTTTGTAGATGTCAGTCTGCATATTCCCCTTGAACTCTATGTTTCAGTAAATAGGTTAGTATATTTGTATACCAATATAAGTTATTGTGAATCTTTGTTATGAAAGTTCGTTATGTTTGCTTTATTTCGTTATTTTGAGCGATTGTTCATATAGTGTGTACGTATTTCTCATAATTGTTGGATGTATGCAGAACAGTTTTATGGTTTATATATATATATATATTAATCTATTCAATTAATTTTAATTTACCGACGAAAGATCTCGTTGAGCAAAATTNTAAATTGTAATATCAATTACGATAATTTAACAATATTAATTTCTAAAATAAAATAAAAATCACATTACTTCACACGAGTATGGATGTGTCTCCTCCATACTCTCACCTCCCTGTCTACTGTCCTGTAATCACTACTCATTCATTCCGGCATTTTGTCCTCCCTTTAACCACTTACCAACTTACGACAACACCATTTCCCACGAATTGGAGTATGGATTTGTCTCCTCCATACTCTCACCTCCCTGTCTACTGTCCTGTAATATCCATTTATTTATTTGTCAATGATATTTAGTAGAAGACTAAGACCAGGTAGTAGGGTAATCACAAAAAACATGATATTGCCAAAATGCTAAAAGAGAAACACTAATTTTCTTCTTTTTAATAGGATATTGTGTTCATCTATTTTACAAACATAAGAGATATATAAATGTTCACCCAAAATTCATCTTTTTTATATTTTTAGAGAATTAGTAAACAGAGACAGCATTTTGTTCCAGATAATGTATCCCTCAACCCTTTTAGTATTGGGTTCTGTACTAAATACAAATAGAACTAATCTCATTAGGCTTGCTTTATGAATCTCATAATTATATAGGAGGCACATAACGCAAAAATAATATCAGTTTTAGATTAAGGGTATTAAAAAGAAACATAATTAGTTAATACCTTCAATTTTCTTATCCTACATGCCCTAGAAAAAAAAAAAATGTTCTATTTCAACAACCAATTTCCTTGTGCAATTATTTAAAAAGTCCAAAGAGTCTATAAACGATACAGCGAAAACAATTTAATACTTTCAATACCGAAGTAAGACTTTAGCAGAGAGAAATTATGAACCCCCTTAAAACTTCTGATACTCAGTACAACAAAATTCCCAGCAAATATTACGATTAAGACCATTTCTACCATTGTATTCTACCTTTGCAATATGTATAATTTAATATCAGTAACAAAACATACAATGCCCTATAAATAATTTTCTCTAAAAAGCGAACTCTATGGAGTAACCTTCGTACTAAATTATCTTGCAGACTTTGAATCTTGGTCAGGGAATGCCTTTAATTTGGAAGTCTGTAAACACTACTCATTCTTTCCGCCATTTTGTCTTCCCTTTGACCACTTACCAACTTACGACAACACCATTTCCCACGAATTGGAGTAAGGATTTGTCTCCTCCATACTCTCACCTCCCTGTCTACTGTCCTGTAATCACTACTCATTCATTCCGTCATTTTGTCCTCCCTTTAACCACTTACCAACTTACGACAACACCATTTCCCACGAATTGGAGTAAGGATTTGTCTCCTCCATACTCTCACCTCCCATATTCCTTCCGTTAACTATTTACTTACTGGATCATCGAAGAATTGGCAGAAATTGTTGAGAGAATATCTCTCTTCACCGCTGAATTGTATTGCAATGTAAAGCAATCTTATGAACAAAGAATAAAACATTACTATTTAAATAAAATTTACTTTTCCTTAATATTTTAGCGTCATATTTTGAGAGGAAACTATAGCCATGTTGTAAGCAGTCATGTATTTTAAATGTGGCTACTCATCCATGAGGGCAGATTTTTTATATATTTTAATTCTTTGGCCACTTGAGATGATAGGAATTTTATATTCAATTTTACATCTTTTTTTTTTAAATTTAATAATAAAATGTTGCCGTTGAAAGTTCAAGTCCAATTTAAGTACCCCCAGGGGGCGATTGAAATCATGGCACCCAAAAGTGGTCTCTAATTATGGGAAATGAAAACTCTTTCAAATGAAAAGCAATTTGAACAATCGGCAAACGTAAGTTTTGTATCGAGCTATGTCCACATTGTGCATAAAAACCTTTATCTATTTGTAAATCTGAAGTTTATAAGAGATAGCAACTACGCTACTTTGTAAATGTATACAATAAAGAAGAAAATGAGAAAGAATGACTGTAGTGATCACACAAAAAGAAAAACTACATAGACAGAATGAGTAAAATTTTCGGGGGGAGTTCTCGCCCTCGTCCTCGTATATATATATATATATATTCCNACTCTCATTCTCTTTTCAGCCCTGAAGAAGCCATCACATGATGTGCGAAAGCTCGGCAAATAACACCAATTTGACACGGTCCAACCCGGAAGAAGAAACGGTAAATACATCTGACGACCGTCGAAGCCTACGTGAAAGCTAATTTTTTAAAATTATTATTATTTATTTCTTTTCTGTTAATTATACACATATTTTTCGTAGATTTTACAATGAAGAACAAATGAATGGCACAGCTTACAAAATTATTACAAACTATGTATGACCAGGATATCAGGAGGCCATCTTTGTTTGGGCCGACCGGGGGGTTGGTAATAATGATACCAATTTGACCTGTGTCATTTGTTCATTTTCTTTGTACGCATACCAAGTAGACAAAATATAAGTGTCTCAAATATAAGACAAACGCAATAAGTGTCTCAGCCCCCCCCCCATGGATGTGTTCCTTCTAGAGTCACTCCTTCAAGCCGACCTGCTAACCCTCTTCAGACGTCAGCTATGGTAAATCTCGTCTTTGCCCTGTCTCACTCGGACTCCGAAGTACTTACCGAATCCTCTTCCATCTCCATATCACTTCCATATCTCTAGATTCTGCTTAAATCTCTTTTTTTATTATATCTCTATCTTCATTCACAAACATTTCTCGAACATTAATCCATTAATTGACGCAATCCTGGAAAATTTCCAACTAGTTCAACCACGCCTTATTTTTTTTTCAATATTCTTTTTTTTTTTTTTATACGTTATTGATTCATCTATCAATTGTTCATAGAAAATATGTAATATATAGCAGCGGAACCTTAGTCATCTTTTATGACAAAAATAATTGAAATAACAATTAAAAATTAAATTATAAAACGAAAAAAAACATTTGACAAGCACAAAAAAAATTTTAAGGCAAAAAATAATTTTAGATCAAATTTATTTTTAAAAAATCTTAAGCTGAGATAATCAGCTAATGAGGTGGCATAAATAGATGATTCGAAATTAGATATGATGATGGGGATTCAATTTAAATTTAGTTTAAAGTTACGTACATTTGAAAGTTTAAACAAATATTTAATATTCCAAATACTTGGTAGAAAATGACTATAAGAAATTAGTAACTTGTAGTGAATAGATAGTCAGTAGTCTATGTTAATTTTTTTCTACTACTATCCGGGCAAACACATTTTTTATTATATTCTCTTGTATTTATTGCTTAAACATTTATGTGGGATTACATACCACAACAACAATAATATTTATTAAAATTGAGTATGGTTCCTTAGATCAATATTATCTATACTGCCATTTCGACATTATTATCTATAGAAAATACTTAAACCTACCTTTTGAATTTAAGCCTTCTCAATTTGATTTTCATTTAGAAATTCTGGCATCTTTTATAATTTTGCTAAGATAAGACAGTGCAATGCCTTTTAAAATATATAGTCTATAAACAGAAAAAGTTGAAAACCTACTAACCAGCATTAGGTAGCGTTGTTAAAATTTATATGATGCAAAATTTAACTAACTATTTGAGTTTGGTAAAATATATATAAAGCAAATGATATGTACAAGTCTGTGATGATTTCAAGGAAAACCTGAAAAAGAGATTGAGATTTGAATGTAGTTCTCTTAGTCTGAGAGAACAGTGTTTCCTAATGTAAAACCTCCCTCTATAAAACAGCTGAGCGAGTCAATTACTCCAGAGTGAATTTCCCCTGCATCAGGATGTCAGAGAGGAGACATGACCCCCCCCTGGAGATTAAATCACTACTCGAGGTGGGTTTGCACGCCACTCTATTAGGGGTGGTCGCCCCTCGGGGACATCCCCTACCCCTAGATGGCTAGCCGCAGGGGAGGTTTCTGTGGGGCAAGGTGTCGTGAGTCCCGCCTTCAAGTAATGGGGGTAATAGCCGGCTGTGTATTCCTCACCCCCCACTCAATGAATTATTCAGAGACCACTTGCCTGAATTATAAGAGACTAGTGGTTAAAAAGCTGGCCTCACTTAAAATGAATATTTTCCCCAAACCTAGAGGAATATTGCAGCCTGGAGTTTTTATGTCTCCTCTGTCCTTGCAGAAACATCTCTCAAGGAATAAGAAAACAACTTTGCCTTATTCAGTTTCATATGGCGTTATTCTCATTTGGGCAGCTTTTACAGTTTTTTTTTTCATATATACTTTTAATAAAAATTACCTCCATATTCAGTATTTACTTGTACAAAGAATCAAGTGTAACACTTTTCATCACTCCGGAAAATTATTCTTTTAGCAAAAAATAACATTCTTGGAAAGAATAAAACTATACTAATAATAATAAAAAAAAGTCACACTTGCAGGATCTGCATAAACTAAGGAATTCCTCTGTAACTTAGTAGAATAATATTTTTATTTAACTTTCTGCCGTTAAATCCTCTCTATTCATGAAATATATCTTCTGTAAATAAAAAATCTACGTTTAGTTTTATTTTTATTTATAAATATTTCATAATATAATCCTCCATACTCTCACCTNTTAAATATGTGCGAATAATGTGTCATTAATTTTAGCTATTTAAGCTAGCCAAATAAAAAATTTATTTTCGGACCTTATATTCAGGTAATCCCCAACTTCTATTTAGCCGTTTTCTATACATATATTATTTTATGTAATTATATAATAGATAATTATTTTATTTTTAGTGTCTGGGACATGAAAGACGTCTGAACATCGAGTCCTGTCTCAATCTAAGAATAAAGTGTGTGATGCTCAATTAATCCTCTATTTTTTCCTCTTCATGTTTTAAGGTCGTCTTAGTAAGGCAACCTTTGTACTTTCTGAAGTAGGATTCGTCTGAAACTGATTAATCAACAACTTTTAAAAACAGCCATTTGTTATTTTTGGTTATTAGTTAACCTTTGACTTCCCCCGTACAATTCTGGATTAATCCTTATGTAAGCTATCGTTTTTTAACTTCTATTAAATAAAAACAAAGTAATGCGTCAAATACAATTAAGTGAATTATAACCTTTTTAATACATTTTAATTAAGACATGACGAATATGAGCTACGAACACGAAGTCTGTTAAGAGTCCGTCGACCAAGGCAGCGCTGGACGGACTGTGTGGCCGGTGACGTCAGAACCCTGGGTGTCAGCAACAGAATGGCAGCAGCACTAGAGTGAAAGAATCTCGTCGACTGATGACTGTGGAGGCCTGGACTGGACTTTGTCTTGTAGCGCCACCTTAATAATAATAATAATATACTGAATGACCACTAATTATATAATATACGACTAATATAATACAGCAAATAATATAATAAAGACCAGTCAATGCGCACTAAAAAAAAAATTAATTAATATATCACATGCATTTATACAACCCAATTTATTTTATCACAAAATATATACAAAAATTAGTAGGCTGAGTTAATGAAGGCTTTAAAAAAAGAATATTGAAAAAAAAAATTGTTAGTTGTACAAATTTACCGGGCTTTGATTGTATATAGCTTAACTCAAGCTAAATTAAAGGTAAAGGATAGAATTGGCACGAAAAACAATTAATTCTGCAAGGAAAATACAATTTTAGAAAGGTCTTTATGGTTCCGTGACACTTTGCGCTGACCTTAGTTCGTGGATGAGGACAGTGCTCTGAGTGGATACGACAGGAATATAAAAGCGAAATTTAGATTGCCTTTCCAAATTAGAAAGACAAACATGGTGGAACGGTACTTTTGAAGTTCAATTAAGTATGGTGTAGAGGCGAAGGGGGGGGTATAATTAAAGGAATTTTCTTTTGGTGTTGGGGGAAAGTTGCCGGTGTCAGGTTTGTGTAAGCCCCAAATCCGGGCTAATTCTACTTAAAACTGTCGGTTCCCTCCCGCCCCTGGACTCCTCAAGGATCCGACAAAGAGAGGGTTCTTGGATAAATATTCCCAAACCTACACAGGATCAGGACGAACTCTAATATGCCCAAGTCTCTTCAGAAAACAGGCTGTGTAAAGTGATCATTATATCAACAGCTTCAGAATAAGAGGAACACGCTATAAACTGAATCAGCTTCCCAGTACGAAAGAAACATTTTCGTTTTATCTGCTGGAATTTCAATTAAAAGCAATACCTAATAAGATCATTGTTCTCACTGAATTTTACAAGATCTCCCACTGCACTAAAGTACTATACACAAGAACTATTGTCAATATTAATGTAGAATATGTGTGTAAAATTGTATGTCGAGTTGGTACCCTGTGCCTTTAACCAGAAAAAACAAGTTCTCCTCCTTATCAATAATAAATATACTACATACAGCTTTAAATTGTAATATCAATTACGATAATTTAACAATATTATTTTCTAAAATAAAATAAAAATCACATTACTTCACACTGTTGGTTATTTATAATTATTTATATTTAATTATCAATAATAATAACTATTATTAAGTATTATTTATAATTATACCAAAATATAGTGTTTCTACTGCTGTTTACAATACCAAATAACTATTAGCTGCCATAAATACAAAATAGTGATATTTAGGAGGTTCCTTTAAATATAATATATAACGAAATATATAAAATTTCGATATATAAGGTCCTGACTAGGAATTCGTATAGTTGCTCCACTTCACTTCAGTGGCGATACGTGGTGAGTCCTAGGCCCCTGGGCCACGCCATCAATCCATCGCAGTATAGGTCTTCCGGCTCTCCTCATTCATGATTTCCTCATGAGGGGTTGGCCTCAGTATCCCAGCTATAATGACATCATCGGCATACAAATCGTAAAGCTCATGTATGGGCAAACTACCATACCAGTAAACAGTGGTATTTAACTGCTTTCTTTAAATGACAAGGGAGTGAATGCACTGGCATTCTTCTCCCCCTCCCACTCCCTCCTTGACTCCCTGCCTAGTCTCCTTCTTATCCTAGGATAAGGAGAAGATGGGTGCCAGATAGTCTATCGCGGGTTAACCTGGGCTCTTCTCTGAGGACGGGTTACGTCCCGGGATAGACGAGCAAGGACAACAATGTACCCCATCAAAAATTACAGTGTATATATGTACAGAATATATTTTTTTAAATAAAGAGTTTCTTTAAAAAACCAGAGAGACACCCTCGGTTTTGAAAACTTGTTTAGTGCCCTGGCTTCTTCTATTCCGCCATAATGCTTTGTCCAGCTACTTTCCAATTCATCAATCCACCGTAGTCTTGGTCTCCCGGTTCTCCTTATGCAGTGCAGCTCCTCGTTCATGATTTTATAGGGGATAGCCTATCCAACTCTTTTTAACCCGGACACTGTCACCATCATCATTTAAATCGTTTCCAAAATTCTCCATCTTCATATGGGCAGATATTCTGCGCTCAAATATATGTAGACCTTTCTCATTGCTCTTGGACAATGTCCATGTGTTTTGATGCTTAATCTCTTAGGCCTTGAGGGTTTCATACAGCTTGGACTTGGTATACCTTGCAAAGTAAGGCATCATCTCTTTGCCGCTGGATCTCTATGCTTCACTTCCCCCGAATAGCCCATTCATACGGTTCACCTCTAATCCGGGGAAGATAAATTCTGAAACCATCTCAAATTTCGCTGCACCAAAAGTCATCCTCTGCTCTCGATGCCTATCCTTCTTCACACAGTACTTGTGGGTTTCTGTTATTGTTGGTATTATGGTATTGTGGATACCGCAATTTACTACAATAGTTCTAAGAAAGAAAACTCATCACAAAGGAATTAATAATAACGGAAAATTTTTGGAAATTATAAACCACCAAAATAAATCAATAATAAGAAAAAAAAAGCTGTTTGGAATCTTTATTTTGTCTTATTTCTACTTTATCTTAAAAATTGTTCTTCATAAAATTTAAGAAAACTTTATTTAAATAATTTGTAAAAAAATAAACAGGTTTAGTTCAAAATTAATTGAATATATATATAATTTGTAAACAGTTTTTATTTTAGTGATCGCAGTGGAATGAATTTTAGGCATTCTTCAAGATAAAAAAAAGAATATGAAATAATGTAATATATGACATATGTACAAATCGACTAAAAAATATGCTGTTACAAAGAATTAGTCTTAAAAAATTTAAATAATACTAAAGTACTAAAAATATGAATATAATTCCGTTACGTAGGAGCATTAAAAACTTATAACATTTTTCATATTTACTCAATTTGAACATAAATAAGAGTTAATCACTTTTATGATCTAACAAGCTGGTGACTGAAATAAGTGTCACACAGTTGTCACTAAGGCAGGCTATGGAATATTTCGGAAAACACTCAATCTTGGAAGTTACATTAATAAATATCTATTTAATTAAGGAAGACATGTAATTAGTTCATTCTTCATATCACCCACTCATTTCATCTGAAATCAGTCAAGAAATAAATGTATTAATCAATTTGTATTATAAGGTATAATTTAAACAATTAATGAGAGGAAATAGAATAAAAAATCTATCTGCCTCAGCCAGGACTCGAACCTGGATCCTACTTTCCGGATTGGTATGCTTCCATTGCACCACCGGGACGAGCTAGATAACTTATTAAATTCCCAACACACAACAGGTTCGAGTCCTGGCTGAGGCAGATAGATTTTTTATTCTATTCTCTCCCATTAATTGTTTAAAATTTACGTGGGATAATAAACCACAACTAAATTAATATTTATAAGGTATAATGTATTTTGCATATCTCATACTCATGTGATTTCTATATTTTAATAATTACATGGCCCACTCACAGATAGATTCTTAAATTTTTTTCCTAAATATGCATTTTTTAAAAATTCTTGGGTAGAAATAATATCAAATAAATTTTTAAGTAAATTGTGTAGTATATATTTTTTATCAAAACTATTATTGGTATATGCAAACATAAGCTTAAATGGAGAGTCTTTATTATATATGAACTATATTTTTTAGCTTAACTTTCGAATTGCACATTGTTAAATGTCACTTTGAAAAGAAATCCAACGATACTGATCGTTACCATTTTTAATACTCCAGAATAATCCGTGGGACTGGTGCGCCATTGACCGCCCACCGAAGGGATGAAACCCCTACCGTAAATCAAAGATCCTTCGATATTAGTGGGACACGCGGGAGGTGTGAAGCACTCGCGACTGTGATATATAGTAATATAGAACAGGTGGGATAGAGAGTGCAGTGCACACACAAAAGAGAAAATATCACTGGGAGTATTTTCTCTATTTGTGTGTTCACTTCACTCTCTATCCCACCTGTTCTTGATTACTACATATATATTTGTATGTCAAGGACAAGAATGTGTGCAGCTGATGTGTATCTGTGCAGGTCCTCCGAAGATCCAAACTTCCCCAAGTTCGTGGAAGTTCCTGCAGCCTGATACTGACACAGCGCTATCCAACCCCATAATAATAAGTTGTATATTCTCCCTGAAATACGTGTTAGGATATATAACAACTTATAGCTGTATATAACAAACTAATAAACAACTATATATTATATGCATTTGTGTGTGTGTATGTGTGTGTGTGTGTGTGTGTGTGTGTGTTCCTCTATATTCATACTAATATTGATTTTAACCTGCATATTTAAAAATAAATGAAATACTATAATCTGATCATAGTAACTAGAATTAAGTAATTATGGCAATTATATTCCATAATATTTTTTTCAGAAATACGCTCATTAAGAGTGTAACTCAGTAGTTTGAGCGTTTATTTTATTCTTGTCTCCTTAACGTTTTTTCCCAATTAGCGAAGTTTTCATTCTAGTTTTATTACGTAACATATTCATTAACAAAAAAGTCAATTCTTTAAAGGAAAGAACATACTACAATTAAAAGACAAGAACTCAATCGACGATATGGACTTCTTACTGGACTTCTTCTCTTACTGACGCTCTACAAAACCTTATTACTACCAATCTGGACTTACGGTGTAGAAATCTGGGGGGCCGCCAAGCCTTCCAACATCCAAAGAATCCAGTCCTTTTAATCCAAAATCCTGAGAATAATTGCAAATGCTCCATGTTACGTATCAAATTCCTCTCTTCACCACTTTTTTAATATTCCTTTTGTCCAAGATCTAATTGCTTCCCACTTCAGCCTTTTCCACAGTAAATTGCCATACCATCCTAATCCACTAGCACAGACCTTGACATCCTATTCCAACCTCTACAACCCTCCCCGTCGACTCAAACGAAGATGGCCCCGTGACTTTCATTAATGTATTTTTTTTTCAATTATTCATTGTAATCAAATTACTAAATGTTTTTATTTATTTTTAACCTAATGTAATATTTACCATTTCATCTTCCGGGTTGGACCGAGTCAAATTGTTCTTATTTGCCGAGCTTTCGCACATCATGTGATGGCTTCTTCAGGGCTGAAAAGAGAATGTAATATGTAAATAAAGGTTTTGAAAATATTCTTTAAAGCTGCATTTATTATAATTTTATTATAATTTTTTGTACTTAAAGCAAGGATTTAGAAATATATTTAAAGATGTACTTATTAATGTTCCCCATTCATCTTTCCCGAACAGTCCGGAGGCAGCCGAACAGTACGAATCGTCTTATCAGTCATTTATTTACTGTTAACAATATTCGTCTTTAATAAGACTTTGAAAAATCTTTCATTTTTTTTTTCTGTTTAAAAGGAAGTTTGTTAGAGAGATTTTTCTGTGAGTCTAAGCTACAATTTTTATCTTTCCTTAATGAAATGCAGCACTGTTAAACTCAAAATAAAGTGCTAAGTTCGATATTGATCAAAATTGGACCAATAGAAGGAGGAAGGGGATTGTTTATAATATTAAGTGCGCGTAAAAAACCTATTAAATAAATACTTGGTTGGGAAAAATGAAAATGAACGCAGATTATAAAATACATATTTTAGGAGTTAGCAAAATTGAATGATTTAATTAAAAATTTAATTTTTTAACTATGCTGTCAAAAGTCACAATATTTTTTCCTTATGAAATTCTTCATATAACTGATAAATATAAAATAAATGGCTTATTATTATGAGAAAAATGAAACAAATAGTTGGACCTGCAATGTCAAATGTGTGCAAAAAAATTTTTTTTCTTTGTTGCAGCTGATGTTATGTTTAGTTTAGAGCAATGAAACTCTGTGCAATTTGTTGTTATTATTAAAATAAATATTTTAGAAGCAGGGGTTCATCTTCACCGTGAATCTTTTACCTACGAGCGGAAATATTAGTTTTTCTTAATTGAATTTTTATGTCGCTTTTAAAGTTATTTGAAAGAAATGTTAGCTGCAAAGAGAATTCGGACGGGGTGAGAAGTGGGTTCGAGTTATCCTGGTTTAATATTTTAGAAGTGGCGTAATATTTAGCTTCGTGAAACCAAACTACATGATCAAATATATATTTTTTAGTTTAGGGGTTTCAAATTCAAGTATAAATATTTATCGGCTGAAGTATAGACATACTTTTGGCGAATTTCGAAGGCTCATCGAAATTTCTTTCGATATATTCTCTCAGATCTCTCTCTATCCACAGACAATTATTTATTAGTATATTTAATTGTTACCTACCGAATAAATTATTATAGAAACTGAATAAGAATAACCTTGAGGATTACAAATTATGTAAGGCTTAAGAATGAGTTGACATAGTGTTTCAGTTATTTTGTTTAAATGTTTGTGTAATAAATTGGTGAGATAAAAATTACCCGACGGATTAAAACAAAATATTTATTCATTACGTTCTTTAAAAAAAAATTAAAATACAAACGTTTCTTAATCAGAAGTATAATGAAATATATGTAATATTAAAGATGTATTTACTTAAAAAAAAAAAAAAAAGTGTAGACCAATATGTAGAGACAAGGGGCTTTCTTTTTAATTAATCCCATTAAATTAAGACGTCAAGGCCAAGGAGGTCGCGTGGTCATCTTTGTTTTATTCGACGGAGAGGGTTGTAAGGTAAATGGTAATGGGTGATAAGGAAGCTTGATGTGGAAGATCTTGAAGCGGGTGGAGATAAGGTCTTTGACAAAAGGAATATTAAAGTCGTGATGAAGGGTAGAGTTGGACACATAATATGGAGCGTTAGCAATTATTCTGAGCACTTTGGACTGAAAGGATTGTATTCGTTGGATATTGGAAGGCTTAGCGGCACCCCACAGTTCTGTACCGTAGGTCCAGATTGGTCGTAGTAGTCCTTTGTACAGTGTTAGTTTTTTTATTATGTAAAATGTTTAAATAATTACTATTACATTGTTAATTGTGAACATGACGTTAGATGGCATTTGCTATTTGAAGAGACTTATGTCAAATAACCGGCAGAAACTTCACACTCGTTGTGGCGGTTTTTATTTAATAGTTTCACTTATCTGTTATTTCATTTTAAAAAATTTAATATTGTAAAATAATCTTGTTTTATATTATTAAAAAAAAAAAGTATTCTAGCCAATGATTGAACGCTTTTTGAGGTCGTGTCCAAACCACAAGCTGAGTCTTTCAGAATAGCAAATCTCTCTTTGTCCAAATCGTTTCTCACTAACCCAACCGTGTATGTTAAGACAGACCCCACTGAAAACATAAACAATATAGTGTTTCTAAAAGAGATCCTCCTTGAGGAACTTCTCGATTTACTCGTATTGGAATTGTCCTCATGGTTCCTGGGCTCCAGGGGACTGATTATTTTCGGGTGTAGGGCTCCAATGTTATTCGGCAAATCATCTGATACCCTTTTAGAGTCGAGAGTGTGATTGACCAATGTTATCAGGAGCATCCGTATTGCCTAGGAGTAGAGTCTTTTCTTTGTCTTTCTCCTCTCGGAGTATTGTTTCAACATATTACAACCAATTCTGACCCTTCAGTTGACATTCCTGCTCAACATTGACATTTAGTTTTTTGGTAGTTAGGAGGGAAACGTACTATCTGAACTTGTATGTTAATGCAGTCCGAGTATAATAGAGTATTTAGTGACTGGCCTCCAACAGATGAGTCTCTTATTTCTTCTTACCGCTCTACAAAAACAGCTAAGTCTTTACTTTTAATTAAGTTAAATTGAAAGAATCAGAAAAACCTTCCACATGGACAGGCCTAATAAAATATTTCTTGAACACAAATGACCTCAAAGACAATTAAGTGACATAACTCTGAGAGATATCTGCAGTGCTAATCATCCCTAACTGCAGCTCACCATTGAAGATATTGAGAGGCGATTACATGGCGTAGATCTTGTTGTGGTTTAACTCTATTGAAAAATATCTAATTAGCTAAGGTCTGTAGACAGAGGTTGCCAGACGACATTACATTACTGTGTCGTCTCTCATTTGAGTCCGCGACCGCAGAGAGCTAAGAAATTTGAACTGTTGATAATGTTGACCTGGACACACAAAAATGAAAAAAATAAATTCAAAAATGTAGTAATAAACTCTTGAAAATTAACATATAAAATTATCTGCTGTCATTGTTTCAATTGAGATAGCGTTTTGAATTTCGAATCGTATAACGAATTAGTCTCTGGGAGAAATCGGTAGTGGAGAAGAGGGACAGGTAAATAAAAATTTGATTAAGGGGCGAAATTAATTTTTGTAAAATGTGTGTTTCTTTTTTTTTTGTGGAAATAATGTTGGTATAATTATTTAATAATAAGAGTGAAACTCAAATCAATTTTTGTCCCCTCCCAGTGGATCTAGAGGTCCCCTCAGTGATTTTATGGTCTTTTTTCAGATAACGACACTTGTAAATTGTTCATTTAATCAGCGTTAAGAGTAATATGAGGATTCTTTTAACAGAAAATGATCGTAAATCTGGTGACTTTGCGATGCTTCTGTGGGACAGTCATGTTCGAATTGTCCCAAACAGGTGAGGTGAAGAATTATGGGAAATCCGCTAAGACTGTACAGCTTGGGAAGGTTATCAGTACTGATGGTTACCCATTCTGTGGCTGTGATTCCCCATCCTTGGGCGCTTCATGGTGGAACGTCGAGCATAGAGTTCCTACCTCAGCGTTATCTCCACATTGTTGCAGCTTAAGCTTCGAGGTCTTATCAAGACTAGCTAAGCCCCAAGCTCCCTTAAGTCCTCAGGTCCCACTCGTACGTCTCCACTAAGCCGGATTACGCGCAGTCTACAACCGCCCTGTCTCTGCACTCTGCTCTCTCACGGCAGGAACCGTCCATTCCTAGTAAATTAGCTTTATTTTATCTCTAAAGTTCAAGTAAAGAAAAACAAACGGCCAAAAGCGTATCTGCTTGTTTCATCAAGGCAGAAGGAGTATCAAAGGATGCTATAAAAAAAAAGAAAAAAAGCAGGGTGTGCATAAGAAGGACGAAGGAAGATCAACGCAGAAAAATGAGAGATGTTTGTGGCAACTCAGAAAACAGAATCGTTAGATTTATAGAGTATATAAGCATATAATAACAATAAAAGTATATATAATGAAGGGCATGTACGTATACCTCAGATAGCCTCATAGTTCTATAACGCATCTACGGATATTCTGATATATGATCGAATCGATTGTATTTTTCCGATTGTTCAGTCCTTGTCCAAACCTCTACAATTCTTGGAAGACCTTGGAAGAAGGTGATTTTCTCTTGGGGTTTACTCTCTCAGCTGAGTATTTTACCTTTAAACTGGAGGATCTCATAAATCCGTCGTTCTTTTTTCATATCTAGGACAAAGCCAGAATTCCATCAGACCTATAGCGAACCCTGGTAGGGACCTTTGTAAGTATACGTTCCACAAAAGGACCAGTGCCTCCACCGTTCGTCAGGAACGCTAGCCAACACACTCAGGCCAACATACACCTCAAACTCTCTCTCTCTCTCTCACTATATATTTATATAAATTCTCTTAAAAAAACTTAAAGTGAGATTGCTGAAACTTTAATGAATTGATTATTAAGAAAGTTATATATA
>KZ806992.1:656702-680957 GCA_000696205.2 Oncopeltus fasciatus
CCCCCCCCACCCACGCCTCACGAGGATCAGAGTTCCACAGAACTTTCTATTCTGAAAATGTAGATTTTAACGAAGTGAAGTAAGTTTTGTCGGCTCGGCAAGTATAAGTAAGTGGATACTTTGAACTTGCAGAGCTGGAAGGGAGTAATGAACCAACTTGAAGACAAAGGCCGACATAGGTGGTCAATGGGGACCAATAGGCTGGGTTTAAATTAAGATTTTAATTTCGTACATTTTAATTAAAACCCTATTCTGAGTATATTATACGGCAAAAATTTACTCTGCCAACGAAGTTTACAGACTTCATTAAACAGCTGAATGACAACAAATGAAGAAGTTGTGAGACACAATTGGATGAATCATACCTTCTGTAATCTGTCGTCATTAGTTTCTGCAAACCATCTTCTGTTGGCGAGCGCTTTCGGACATTGTCCCTCTTCGTGGCCGAATACATGTGTTCACTGTCACTGTCTATTCAACTGCGTTTGTATTCTGTAGGTTGGTCAGATGCGTCAGGTATAATGTACTAAAACGAATACTGTTACTAAAGCGAAGACACAAACGAAAACGAACATACGACAGACAAACCGACAACGCAAAAAGACATTAGACAGTATATTCCATAGTCAGACACTATCAAACAGAAACACATTTACAAAAATCAAAAAACTTTCGGAACACTTTGAACACCTCAACAAAGAAGATTAAAACTAGTCTCTGTCTCAACTAATGCCTGAAATAATGGACACTGACCCTTATAACTCTTGCGTTTGACAGACCTTATCGCCGACAAAGCGAACGTTATAGCTAAACGACTCTTATACCTAACGCATCTGACCAACCCACAGAATACAAACGCAGTTGAATACAGACAGTGACAGTGAACACATGTATTCGGCCACGAGGATGGACAATGTCCGAAAGCGCTCGCCAACAGAAGATGGTTTGCAGAAACCAATGAAGGCGGATAATGATAGTTCTATATTCATTGGTAGTTATAGTAACCCTTTAGATTATTTACAATAGGATTTTTTGTACTTCTCTTAAAGCATTTAGTATGAAACAGTGAATGCGTTCTTTGAGGCAGGGACACTATTTATGGAGGGAGAGGGAGAGAGAGAGAGAGTGATGTCGTGAATAGGGACTAAGTATTTTCCCTACAGTTGGAAAAATAAATAATCTTGCTAAACAAAACTATTTTACTAATATTTATTTATTTTAATGTAGCTGATATATGAGAAAATAAACAGCATATATATTCGAAAGAATTAGAAGCATTCGTTTTTAAATTTCACTTAATTAAAAGTTATAAGTAATAGAATTCTCTTTCTTAATTATATTCACTCCTTACGTATAAAACATTACAATATCCAATATCTGACCTGACAATATGATTTTTGTTCATTTTATTTTGACTTGGTCAAGTTTGACTTGTTAGCCCTAAAAGTAAAAAAACCCAGTCAATTTTCCAGTAACAAAACCTATTTAAAAAAAAATTCTTATGTACGTACCCCGATCAAAAATTTAAATTTACTTTCATTTGAAATCAGGTGAGGGTAACTTGAAAATTGTCTAACATTTTATTACATATAAGGCTGCAACTGGGTACGTCTAAGAAATAATTAAAATTAAAAAAAAAATTGGGGGATGTAAAAATATTAATTCAGTGTAATAATGGTGCTCAAGCATTTACTTATTTAAAAAAGATTTTATGAAAACATATTGGCCATAGTGGAGCTCAGTCAGAAACTAAATACGACAAAGGGCATAGTGAGATCTCTCGACCCAAAATATAATAGATCTAAAATATATTATTAATAAATTAAGAGATCTACTTCTGTATTTATATTAACATTCTCCACTACTACCTAATTGGAATTATTAATTACAATATTGCCGAATAATATTAAGACTGGATATCTGATTTCAGACGTGAAACTGTACATACCAGCTTCTTTTCGCTGTTATGTTTACTGTCGATTTGATTATATCACGGGAAGCTTGGAAACAGAATTAACTAACTGTCAAATATGCACCCTAGGTGCAGTAAGCAATACTGGCTCATTTCATCATAAAACCGCAAGGATAACTATGAACCCCTAAAATTTGTGTCCTACTTACCTTAAACAAAGTAGAATTTAAAATATAAAAGCAAAAAACGTTCGCTCAACACAGTTTATGTTTCTAATAAAAGTCTCAATGCAAGTATTCTTGCTGAAAGAGGTAAAGAAATCGTATCAGTTTCAATTCAAACAGATCATCAGATATATTTCACGATAACAGTGTTATCTTCAATATCTCTCCCGACTTTATAGGGGTCCTTCTCCACTCCACCACCCCAACCCACCCCATATGACTCCGGAACGGCTCTACCTCTGATAGTATGGATACTTGCGAGTCAATCTGGACTAAAACCCCACCCATTAAACAAAAGCATATTTTATATTCAACAAGGCAACTACATCCCGTTTATAATTATAAAAAAATTTCTAACTACCATTTGAATACAAACATACTTTCCACAGCTTTATATTTAAACAGAAATGATAATTTTTCAATGGAATATTAATAGTATAAAATCACATCGAAAAGAGCTACAAAAATTGATCAGTGACGCACCGAGTCTGGTGGTATAGAAAAGTTCTACCTTAAACAACACGATATTTCAAATTTTGGCTATTTGGCGCTGTTCGTACAGATTTCGCAGATGCAGGGCGTCCATAATACCATAATTGTCTGCCACAATATTGCTCACACAGAGGTACCACTAAATGCCCTCTTAGAAAGCAGTACCTGTTAATGACTCCCTCACCCGTTACCATATGTTCAATATATTTCATCCTGTCAGTCTTATAAGCATTGACCACTATTAATTTATGGAATCAAATCCATTTTGGTGATCGGGACAGACAAGTAATTTCGAAATTAAATTTTTCAAATAACAGCAATTTGATTCTGTCTTATTAACAATTCTCTTACCCACATCTGTAGACCTATTGACAGATTATCAAATATAGTATACACTTTCTATTTGCACTATGTTTTCAGCCACCAAGGGGCTTGAAGATACTTATACCTGTGATTGTTTTCTAGCAAAGCGGTAATAGGAGGAGGCCAAAAGTCAGCTGTTCCAACTGGCCATGTACCAGTAACTGATTGGTTGGATTGAACATGATCCGTGACGAAATAGGGGCTGCAGTCATCTATGAAGCGGATATATAAATTTCAAAAACTAATTAGAACCTTACAAAGGTTTAGCAGCTTAAGTACTACGGTGGATTGAGGAAAAATCTCAGGTTCACAAAATAAAGTCAAAAATTCCTCAGGGAAGAAACAGAATTATGACTCACGATATGCATACCCACATCATAGGAAGCATTGTAAAATGTTCAGACAATATCAGGCAGGAGATCTTCTCATCCAATAATCTTTATCGAAAATAAAAGGACCTCAATTACTGATAAATTGGGAATAACAAGTTATTTCGGATACATATCCATCAAAATATATCCGCGACCTCTTGCTTTTCAGCCAAGTGTCAACAAATAAATATTACTGCAGAGCACTGTGAAATTGTAGAGGGTTAGGACGTATCGCTGAACATCTCATGTATCTTTGACCAATTTCATATGCATGGAACAGTAGAGGAGACGCCTCTTCCGGACCTTATCAATGATTAATATACTTATATATTCAATGTTGATATGTATCAATGATTAAACATTTATCTATGAGACTATTAAAGCTGTATAATGATATGTATACTATCAAATCCTTTCAATATGGTTGGTTCAGAGCTATTATTTAATAATAAAATTAAATTCTAAATTTTTTAAAAAGACTAGGTGTCAATGGAATTTTTTTTCATCTATCCAAAACATTTTCAGTTATTAGATATCCCAGTTAAAGATATCCATATTTTCTGAATTTTTTCTAATATTTACAGCCTTTTTTTTATAACCTTATTTGGGATTTATTAAATAAAAAAAAGAAGACTTCTCTGAAGGAAACAAGTAGAAGATATCATGAACAGAAGAATGTCGCCACAATTGTCTACCTATCCATTATATATCCTATATCCCTTCTTCCTGACATCCATTCAGCAGTTGGAGATAAATGCATTTTTCTTCATCTATGCTCTTCTTGCATTACCATATTACCACAATACATATATAAGTGTATTTGAAGTTTACCAAGATTTCACTAAGCTAAGATTAAACTGCTTATAGATATATTGTCGAAATATTAGTGTAGGCTAATATTTCGACAATGTATTCTCCATTCATTAGAGCTAAGTACATAGACACTCCATATCCCACCTCATAACATTTGTGGAAACATAAAACTATTTCTAACGTAGATATTACTGGATAATATATATATATANTCCTCGAACAATTCCATTTTATAACGAATTCATGCAACGGTCCACTAAAGTAAATATTGCTTAAATACCTTATTTAGCATCATTATTTTTAAAATTGTATTGTATTTTTGAAAGCCGTTTATAACAGGTGGGATAGAAAGTGCAGTGCACATACAAAAAGAAAAAATCACAAGGAGTAAAATTTTCGGGGATCTATGAGGGGCTGGAGGAGCGAGAGATCCCCGAAAATTTTACTCCTTGTGATTTTTCTTCTTTTTGTGTGTGCACTGCACTCTCTATCCCACCTGTTCTTGATTGCTACATATCGCTGCCGCGAGTCTTTCATTTTCTATGTATACTTTTTTTTTTATAAACTTTTATTTATTTATTACATTCTGTTAAATAGAAAAAAAAAACATTTTCTAATTTGATTAGAATGAAATTTAAAAAAATGTCATTCAATGTCAATCACATGAGGAGAGAAGGTGACCAATGACACCACTCTCAAATTATTTACAGACTATGTCCCCAGGAGGTCGCGGGGCCATCTTCGTTTGAGTCGATGGGGAGGGTTGTAGAGGTTAGAGTTGGAAGGCATGGTCTGTGCCAGTGGATTAGGATGGTATGGCAGTTTACTGTGGAAAAGGGTGAAGCGGGAAGAAATGAGGTCTTGATCAAAAGGAATATTAAGATCGTGGTGAAGGGATGAATTGAGTTCTTGTCTTTAAATTTTAGTATGTTCGCCCCATGTAAGTCGTGAGTCAAGATGGAACCCAAGGGAACGAACGAAATTTGACTGTGGTAAAGGAATGTTGTTAAATTTCACAATCTCAGGGAAGTCTTTCTTCCGCAGTTGGAAATTAACATAAACGCATTTTCTTTCTTTGATTTTTATTCTCCATTTGCCACACCCTTTCTGAATGCTATCATGGTGATCTTGAAGGTTTTTAGAAGCAGTTTTAGGATCGGGATGGGAGGATAGGATAGCTTTCTCGTCCGCAAATAGAGCGAAGAGGGTGTTTGGATGGGTAGGGATGTCAGGATAAGGTAGGTGTTACTAGGAGGTAGGGATTTCAGTTTAAACAAGGGACCACTGTGCTAGACTCTATCAAATGCTTGGGAAACATCCAAAAAAGCTCCTGGGCAGTACTCAAGGGCTATATATATTATATATGTATTATGTAAACATAACTAATATATTAGTTCAAGTACCTGGAAGAAATATGATATACAATTATTAGAGATTATTTCTCCACTATAGAGTGTTTATGTGTCGTAGTACTTAATTGGCGAAAAACAACTGGCTAAGTACGTCATACTTGGGCTTGAGAAAATCCTCGAGATGTACGATACGATAAAGCAGAGGATTTGCATTTCTCCAGGAAAATAGGGTGATGGAGTCCCACTCTGGAGACCGGTGCTGGCATACTCCAGCATGTGAAGAGCACTCTGGAGTATGCCAGAAATGAAGCTCGTGAGTATTTCTCACTCCGCCATATTGTTCTCCCTCAAATCGACTTTGCTTATTAAATTTTTCTCTGCTTCATTCGTCTTTCCGCCTTCTTATACATTCTCGTACAATTTATTTTTATCTACAAACTTCGAATAAGTTATAATGATAAACAAATATTTCCTTTGCTATTATTACGTTTGGGGCCACTGGCAATTAGTTCAGATTGCAACTATTGCCCTAAAGCTTGATTTGTATTTTTCGGGAAAGTTAGCAACAAACTTGCACAGAAGAGTTTTAACTATTTAAAAAAAAATTTTTTTTGAAGTTATTTTTAGTATTAAACTATTTACATTGTTTTCAATAGACAACTTTAGAGAAATTTAAAGAGAATTCCACTGCCCCAAAGTTGGTTCATTGGGGTAGAGATCAGCAAGTGTGATACGCCCGGGTTAAAATTCCACCCTGCGGAAGATGTGATCAATAGTTGAAAAACATCGATATTTTATATTTAATTTCTCTTCTTGCTTCGATTTTACAAAAAAAAAAAATATTCATTACTTTAACGAAATTCGGTCACGTGAGAAACGCACAAACTATACAAATCAGAAGCACCATAATACTCTTTGGAACTTAAGCATTTGAACTTTTCAAAACATGTAAACCCTCACTCTTATTGATCCTATTTCGCTAAATATGGAATTTTACATTTCATTGTAACTTTTGAAAGTGAAATGTTAAATTTTATTTGTTATCCCAAAAGTGCCTACTCCTCTATTTATTAATCTTAAACTTTTCAATTTCTTATAATTAATTTTTCAAATTGATTAATAATTGTTTAATTTTACTATTGAAGAAATAAAATATTTATTTATCAACAAAAAGGTGAGAGTTACATTTGGTTAGAACGATGATAGCTTTTCGTTCAAGGAAAACTAATATCTTTGGCCTGTCAAAGGTTGACACTATTTTTGGTCTCTAGTAGGTTGAATCCAAGAAAAACAAAATTTCAGAAACTAAATTATTAAATAATAATTGAAAGTTATGTGATTAATAAGGTTAGTAACACTCCTTCGAAATCCACTGAAAATGACTGTTTTAGTTTTACTGTAATAGGTTGCAAACTTTACAACCCATTTTTTATGTAAAGTAATTTGATTATTTATCTAATGTCACCGGAGCCAAAATTAAAAACAAAAAAAAAAAAAAAAAAAAAAAAAAAGGCTTTCCCCACAGTTTTACTACACAACTTTATCCCAACGAGTTAGTTTGTTTCTAAAAATGCATTACCTTATTTCTGACAACCACTAAATATAAATTTTAGCGGATTTTACAGAAACAAAACAAGGAAAACATTCAAAATTGCGACCCGTAATGTAGAACTTAAATTTAAAATCAAACGGATCTGAAATAAATAAAAAAACGGATAGACAATAGAAAATTCACAACGCAGAAACTTACAGGAATTCATTGACCAACAATTTCGTTGGAATAGAATAAAAATAATCTATCTGTCCCAGCCAGGACTCGAACCTGAATCTCCTGCTTGCTCGTCCCGGTGGTGCAATTTATAGCATACAGGCCCGACAAGCAGGAGATCCAGGTTCGAGTCCTTGCTCGAACAGATAGATTTTTTTATTCTTCTCCCTATCATTAATTGTGTAAAATAATATTATTTTGCTAAATGAAATTGACAAATAATGAATAAATGTATTGACTTCTTCCATTATTATTTGAAATAAGAAATGTATATCTATTTTTTTTTAAACAAGGAAACAAAATAGCGCCCGCTGGAATCTCTATAATGAGTCGATGCGAAATGATCTTCAACCACTTTATCAAGGGGGTCGATCGGTATCAAAAATCGCTTCATCACATCTGCTAACGATTAAGTGGTGAGCAATATCTCATTGCTAATATTGTAAGAGGAGGCACTAGTTGGACCTAATATTACCCAACCAAAACAAGACAATATGGCAGCAGGATAACCTTGAATAGGGGATTCAGAGGTTTGAACCAAAATATTAGGGTAAATGTCGGCTCCAATGAGCATATGAATTTCTGAAGGGATGTGAAAATTGTCGTCTGCAAGATTGAGACGGTTAAATCTATTAATTGTTTCATCAGAAACAGGAATCGTAGGAAGCGAATTCGAAATTTGGGGCAAGACCAAAGCTCTAAGATGAAACTTATGATGAGAAGTGGGAGACTTTATGAGACAGTTAACAAAACCCAGAGGTTGTGTATTAACTTGTCCTATACCGGAAACAGATCAAACAACAGGTTGGATTTTTAAACCTAACTTTTGGGCGCAAGATTTAGTTATAGCTGAGACTTGGGAGCCAGGATCTAACACTACACGAATATGATGCAAATTTCTTTTTTCTTCTTCAATTAAAACTTTAGCTGTTCCTAACAGCACTTGTTGGAAACATGGAGCAAGGTTAGAGTTTTGAAGATGGGAAGCGGTTTCCGTGAAGGCACATGATAATTCCTGCACCCGTGAAAAACCGGAGGCAACAGGTATGGCGGCAGAATCACTCTTAATGTACTCAATGGGGGCAGAGGAGGTGGAATAATTACTCTTAATGGGCACAATGGGGGCAGAATGCAATGTAGAATGGTGTTTTCTTTTACAAATTCTACAAACATTTTGAGAAGTACACTGGAGGCGGGAATGGCGGCCAAGGCAGTTAAAACAACATTTAGACTCTCTCAAGAATTTATATTTCTCATCCATGGAAGAATGAATAAATTTAGGACAATTGCTCAATAAATGAAATTCACCACAGCTGGGACATTTAATACGCTTAAAATTGGGTGAGAAAGGTCTGGAAACAGGGGGGCGGGATGCAGGTTTCGACTCTACCATTAATATTTGGGTTCTAGAATTTTTATTAACTGAATTATTATTACTACCAATACATGAAGATTTATTGGTAGTTTCGTTTAGCTCTAAAATTTTTACTTGATGCGTAATAAAATCAATACGTTGCTGATATGAGGGAATAGAACTTGAACTATATTTATTTTCAAAGTTTCTCTTTGAGGAAGCATCTAAGTTTCTCCAAGCAATAGTAAATAGTAAAAAATCAGATAAATCATCTAATGCTAAAGCCTTAATCGAATTTATAGAAGTGGAAAAAGTATTTAGCATTAATTTCAAATTGGACACTGAAGATGACAAAACGGGTTTGAAATTTAAAATATGATTTAAATACATGGCAGCTAAACGCCTTTTATTTTGGAATCTATCAGTTAAGGCGTTATATGCTAATTCATAGTTTTCACCAACTAATTGAAACCCAGAGATTATAGATAAAGCATCTCCTTTAATTGAAGATTTCAGATATTGAAATTTTTGGGAAGCATGTAACGAGGTATTACTATGCACAAGGGAATCATAGAGGGAAATAAACTCAGGCCAGTCCTCTATTTTACCAGAAAAGGTAGGAAGCGTTATTTTAGGTAGCATAAAGGCAGCAGAAGGGGGGAGCAGAGGTGGAACTGGCGATGTAGGTTGAGAGGATGATTCTCTTTCATCCTCGAAATTCCTGAGGATGCTTTCTATTGACACAACTACATCTAGAAATGAACTTTGCACTTTAGTGGTGTCAATTTTATTTGTTTCAGGAAGCACAAAATTCAACTCCTGAATTTTATTTTGGATATCCTCAAATTTTTCCTCAAACTTAGGGATTCTAGTCGCGTAACTCTTAATTTTCGCCAAATCATTAATGTTTAGGACTTTAATTACTTCATATATCCTCGTTACATTCGTGATTAAGTCAGCTCTTTTACAGTTTAAAAGTTTTAATTTTGCAATAACTTCCTGTTCAGACATATTTTTATTTTATTTTCATAAGCTAAAATAAAATAATGGAGACAAACACTTTTCCTCGTCATAAATAACACGACGTTCCTCATGGGGAAAATAATTGAAGAGATTTATATTTGAAATCCAGTACCAACATATTACCCTCATTTTCCTTATAGCATTTCCACTTGAAAAGAAGGTTTCATCCAAGTCCAAAGAATAAATTATCCTCATGTATGGAATGAAATTCGAATTCTGCACTCTGTCAATAATAATACTCGATTTGTCGACAAAATCCTCCGAAAAATGCTTGACATGCACCAAATTTTGCATTTCCCAAACATGAACTGATCCCATTCTTGCCAGCTAAATTTAAAATGTCACCTCTACTTGAGACCTTGATTTTTGTTTTTCTAGTTAATAGGATAGATGTGAACTCATGACCCTGGTAAAGTTAAATATCTATAATAATAGATAATTATTAAGGAGCTAAACATTTGTAAAAATTAAAATTAAAATACCGTCTATCCTTATCTAATCCTACCATAGCTTGTTTTGGTCTTCCAAGGAAGAATGAGGCATAAATTGTGGGCTATTTCGGTAGCTAGGAACAGCTGTAGTTATTACTCCAGAGAAATAAATTAAAGTGTAATGTTTTTTTTTTTTTATCCAGCGAAAATATTATACTTTTTTCACTTGTTTCAAGAAACAGCTTTCTCACCCCTTCTAAAATTTATGTAATTTTTAGGTTTCGATAGAATATTTCTTTTTCTTTTTCAACATTACCAAATAAATATATAATTGTCTTGTAAATATTGAGTCAGCATATAAATATCATAGTTTCTTCCATTTATTTAAAATTTTTTGTTAAAAAAATGTTTGCATCACCGTCCATATTAGTATCATTAGCACTGCTTCATCAATAACTAAAAAAATATTTAAATTAAGCTCTATTGGTTATTATTTTGAATTAAACTCTAAATAACCAAGAAGAAATATTGGCCTAAAAACGAATTTTCATTTCAAGTTAACTTTTTTAAAAATGTTTTCTTCTTTCTTCATTGTTTGAGCCATGTTTGAGAAAGGACGTAATCTGGCCTACGGCGAATACATAGATTTTTGGAGTGTACATGTTGTATAATGTTAAACCGCAAATATTAAGAGGTAATATCTTAATTTCTTAGTTTGATTTCAATAGCTTTTATTGTATTTTGACTATACATGTGAATGTAGTCAAAATACGGATATTTACAAGAAATATGACGTAATATTAGAAGGACGTACTACTTTCAATATATACATACATGCATACATGTATTGATAAAGGTTGGCCGGAATACAATGGTTCTTCCCTCGGTTTTCCTGGAGAAAAGCGGCCCCTATCTGGAGAGACCCCTCTTTTCATGGAAGGTTGTTTCTCCAGCAAATCGAACCCCCAAGTCGAACCCTCATCACAGCTACCCTCATTCAACACTGAACACTAACCCCCAAAATTGTTCAACTTTCAGGCAAAATGAAGTCATAGATTTTATGTTATTCAGTTCTGCTATTCTATTTTGCACTTTCGCAAAGGTCAAAAGTTAATTAGTTGTTGATATATATATATATCTATTCNACATATATATATACATATATATGTATAAACATACATTTTTGTTTCACCAACAATACAGCTACTAAATACATGGAATATTCAAAATAATGCTAGTCAAGGTTTATCCTTAAACTACCAAATAGTCATTAATAGTAATGTAATGCAGATATTACAAAATATATATTTTGCCTCTTCTAAACCTTCATCTCCATCATCTGATTTCAGACTAAGATCAATTATATCAAGGGTTTACTATGAGAATACAAAATACCGAACTTGTTTTCAATATTTAATGAATTGAAGAGCTATGGAGCACTGAAGATTACATTCTTAAATATTTTATTTGTCGTTGATTTTTTTAAATTAATTTTATAAAATAATAGTAAATTAATGATCAAGGTAAAGAAGTGTTAACATTTTCCAAATAATGCTTTACTGGAGATATAGCAGTACTGTAAATTAAGAATTTTAATGCGGTTTCTCGTGGCCATTGACTTTTATGATGACGGGTTTATTATTTTTAGAACAAATAATTAGAAAATAAATGTTTTTGGCTGTTTAATTAATTTTTGATTGGAAAAATATATTACTTTCATTTATTTTCTTCGAGAAATGTTGAATATAAAACTGTATATTTCGGAGTATAACTTTGTGTATGTAAATATACTTTACTGATAGCCAAAGCCGGAATGGGATCTCAGCATTTGTTGAGGGCATGCTAGCTAATCCACGGTTGGGGGTAGGTTTGGGCTGATCAGTTGGGGGCGGCAGTTATTCAATTAGAAGGGGTAGGCACCCTCTCCATCAGGGGTATCAATAATGTATGCTCACCCCGTTACCTCCCTTCCGGCAGAGATCTGAAAAGGGGGGACTTATTCAAATTACATACAATCTAAAACCACTATTCAATATCGTTTCCATCGGGAGAAATTTATTTTACATTTCAATTTGTGGTACATTCCCCTAATTTATTCTGCCCGGAACATATGTTTCTCTTACATCCTAACACCTGGACAAATATCATGGATGGAAAATCGCAGCGTTTTGTAGCTGTTATAAATTCTTTTTGAAACAGTGATTTACCTCTTAAATCCTGCTACTCCCCTTCCATGGGCGTGAATTAATCGCTTCTAATTCATGCTGTCTTACATAATTTTTACATACATAACCTCTTTTTAATAAACAGGAAAAGAGTGGAAATTAAGTATATAATTTAAAAAGCTGAAATAAATTATTTCTTGATTTAGTAATTCAAATAAAAACTACTAAAGCTACAATAAAAAATTTATATTATAAGTATAAGGGGCCCAACACTTAAATATATGTTCTTAAATGTATGAGATATTTTTCTTTCAAATTATAAATGATAAAGAATTAAATTTTTCACCATTTTTGTTTCTATATTTTTCTATAATGCAGATACTAACGAATATTTTAAATCTTTTTAATTCTAGTAATCCTATAACCTCACTAAAGCTCTAAAATTGTCTAAATGAAACTAACCTCCCCCACTAACAATTTCTGGTGTAAAAAAAAAAATCCAACGCGTTGCAAAAATTAGTTTTAATTCTCTATTTGTGTACTTCAAAAATGGTGGTGTGAAAATCTGTTGAATTTTTTCGATAACCGCATCTAAATAGACCAAAGAAAATAGCTTGTTTTCTTTTGAGAAAGCTACTAAAAGGAGAAACACCGATGTCCAAGCTGTTACCCATAATTTGGCATCGATCTGGCACACCAAGCCTTTTCAATATTTTTACCTTTGATTTTTCAGTTCCAGTCAACTTCCACAATTTTTTTTTTCTAGGAGAAAAAGAAAGAGGGTTCCCATATTAAATTTTGGGAAACATAAATCTGCCTACTAAGTTTGACAATAGAAATATATTCTAACAAATAGAAGAAGAAATAAAAAGGAATTTCAAAGGGCTAAAATGAACTCAACAAATAACTCACACGAAAAATATCCATATTTATTTACCAGTACTTCTTTCAGGTTCAACCGTGTCTTGGAGTTTTTAGGTACCAAGCTTTCGCACATCGTGTGAATTCATGTGAATGGGCTCATTCTCCATTCAGCCCTGAAGAAGCCATCACACGATGTGCGAAAGCTTGGTACCTAAAAACTCCAAGACACGGTTGAACCCGGAAGAAGTGTTGGTAAATATGTCTGAGGGCCGTGGAAGCCTACGTGAACAATTTTCATATTTTTTTTTAGGAAGAAATATAAATAATTCTAATTACTTATGGTATTGATATGTGCTATATAGTCACAACTATATGTATATAAACTCTCTATGAGAGGGTGTCTAGATACACCAACCCCAATGTGTGGAGAGTTACATCACAGAGCCGCTGTCACACTCAGCTGAGACCAAGCTCTCATGCCAGCTGGAAATTATTAATATAAGCTTTGGGGGTGGAGGGGGGAGGGGCAGGACGTCTCTGAAGGATATGTGAATCGGCTCTATTATGCCTCGCGTCCCTCACAGGAATCGGCAGAGGATGACATCTCGGAAGGACTGCTTGGTCCTGTCAGGAGCAATAAAATCCTCACCCCTTTGCACATATTAAATCATCCCCTCTCCACAAACCTCCTCACCTAACCTTTTTTTTCCGAAAGATTTTTTTACCCTTGGATAGGCTTATACCCGGACTTCCGTTCGATATATCGGAAATCGCTTCCCGCCCTTCAACCTGTTTTACAACCCTCGTTCGTTTCTTTCCGTCATATTGTCCAATTAATAGATCTTTCAGATAAAAAAATTGTTTACATTTGCAAAAAATTAAGTTTTAAAACAACCTCATATTTTTTTCTGTAGCCTCTAATTTTATTATTACATATATATCACGTTACTCTATCTGTGCCTTATTTTAGGCTTAAGCCTCTTACTATAGCTTATATTCAAATGTTTTTACATTTGCTGAAAGTTATACCATTCTAATTTTACATAATAGGAGGGTGGGGGCCCTCATTGTTACAGCATTACATACTAACTTAGTTACTAACTTAGATACTAAAAAATATTTACATATATACATAAGAATACATTTTTTCAAATTAAATATAACGGATGGGTTACAATTTGAGGTGTAGGGGGACTAACTACCCTCTTTTGGATACATGTCCAGCAGCCTCTGTCTCTGGAGCTCAGCCTTCCATCTTCGTGGTAGGACCTGTGGCTTCACATTTTGGAAGTGTAGGACCTCATAAGAATGGAGAACAACCATTTAAAATGATCCATGGTGCCATTGGCTATATGCATATTTCATAGGGACAATAATGGTAAAACAGTTGCAGCAATAATAAAGTAAATTTCTGAACTATGCAGCTGGATAGGCTTCTAGTAGATCGCTAGTTCTTGAGAAAAATGAAGCTATATACTCAAAGGTAGCATGAAGCAAATTTTAAAAGATTTCAACAAATCTTCAGTGAAACTACATTGAAAATGCTAAAAATAGGGTCCGTTCAAAATTATATGTACATGTGTGTGTGGAGTGCAGAAAATAAAATATAAAGCTAATCTTTATAAATAAAAATAGGATTTTCATTCTTTATCGTTTAAATTTTAAAAAAGGAATGAATTTGCTTAGTTAAGTTTAGTCAATCTCCTTAAAGAAGCTTCATTTGCCCCTTCTATATCTTTCTCTTTTTTTTTTCTTCTCCCCTATTATGTTAAGCCAAGAATGGTGACCTGCAAAGTCAGTGACAAGTAGCTGTTTCTAGAGATATTGTGTGTTGTTTGTCTGTATTGATGTCTTCATGGAACTTTTAATGATATTAATAACTTAAAATACAAATACAAATGTTCAGAGTGCTTACAAGCACTTCAAACATTTCTTCTCAAGTCTTTCAACGGAACTTATAGGAGAAAAAAAAATACATGGGAATTTTTCCCTAAATAAATTAAAAATACATTATTAATTTTAAATTCATTATTGCTGACCATCAAAATGGTATTTAACACTATATCTAAATGTACTATATTATATTTATTTCCAAAGGAATGTATTTATTGAGGTTGTTCTCATTGTAGATTATACTAAATATCAAGTGCTAGTCAAAAATGTCATTTTGTCTACAATACTTATTTAACATTAAGTTTAGAGCAATTAAACTGAATACCGCTTTTATCATTGGTAAAATAATATTATAAACATATTTATAAACTAATAAATAATATTTTTCCAGTTACATAGTAGAATTGAAAGATTAAGAAGGGGGATTTACCTGCATGGTTAATGGGAATTTAGCTGTCAATAAGTCACAAATGTCCTACGTAATATATTTTTTTGCAAAAAGAAAGCCTTTTAACGAAAACAGAACAATAGGATTGTTGTGTAACCTAAATTTTAATGCTAGAGCAATATATGTATATATATATANACAGTCCTTATCTTCTAACTCCATCTGTCTAACTGACTTCCAGGCAGCCAGGGGATATGCAAGAGTCCATTAAATTTAATTTAAAGGAGACACTTTCTAACCCATGTGAAACTAAATTTTTCCTAAATAAGATCTGCTGAAAACAAATATATAATTTTCGCAAATTTACGAATTACAAAATTTTGAATTTAGAATGGAATTCCACCCTTGGCTGTCTCCCATTTTGCAGGCGTTAGACATTCCACCCCCAAATCACCCTTCTCCTTCACCACCTAATCCCCAGCCACGTGGCCGTTCTTTGAAGCCGAGCCTTCCCTTTCACACTCCGATAAGTCCGTCTCCTAGTCCTCGGAGCTCAAGGTGTTCCCGCTAATTCACTTCGATCAGCTGACGGGAATCGCTTAAAGTCTCATCGAATGCCCACAACTGGGAAGAGATCTCAAGCTGAATGGTTGATATATCTGAGACAAACACACTCAGACACATAAACTCACATATACACATGTATAGTAATCCTCGCAGATGAATTAAAATGTATTTATATAGACATGCATTATAATATTTTGTGTGTTATTTATTACTTAGATGATATATTAATGTATAATTTAAGCCATAGAACCAAACTTCATTTTTAACGAATCAATTATATATATTATGAAATTTTCAAGTAGAACATACCTAATCTATCAAATTTCGGCTTTTAAAAATACACAGAAAATGGAGCGGTTTAATTAATATTCATTTACTTTTGGTTTTTAGTTGGCTGTATCTTAGTTGCTTCGCTTGAAAACTTTGTTAACTAGTAAAAGAGATTACCGTGTATGTTTGTTTTGTTTATTGGAGGATTTACGGCGCTCAACTGCTGAAGTTATCAGAGCCCTCCATAGATTACCGTATATTACAAATCTTTAGAAAGTTGGGAAATAGTTTAAACGGAAAATCCTTAGTTTAAACTTTTAACTATAGATATTATAATAAAGAGAAAACAGTTTGAAGTTTGCCTTCAAAGAATATCAAATTTATTTTCCTTCTTTAAATGATATAAATACATGCAACAATATATAATGTATTTATAAGGTATATTAATTTAAACGTATTTAAGTATTACAAACAAAGTGAAATAATTAGGAAAATTTAATTTCTCCTTAATGAGTTTGCATTAAAAGGACTATGCACAATGCTATTTGTGTGTATGGGTATAACACTGTTTATATGAAAGCTCAGGATTATTTTATAAATATCAATTAAATTTAAAATATTTAAAAACTTTGAGGATTAGAAAGGCTATTACCAGGTATGCAAGTTTAAAATGTCGTTTTAATTCCAATAGAATGCGCTCTTAGCCTATTGAAGGATTTACTTATCTCTAAACGCTATTTTGTTTGTTAGTCATTTGTTTACAAAAGTCAGTTGTTTTTAAGTCGTTTACGTGGACGTATCATACCTTTCTTTGGTGTTAAAAATGTCTAATTTTAAGCCAAATAAAGAGCATTTGCGGCATGTCATGATTTTCTTATTTAATCAAAAGAAAAAGGCATCTGAATGTCATCGAATTTTTGTTGAGACTTATGGCGATCTTGCTCCAACCGTCAAGACATGTGAACGTTGGTTTCAACGTTTCAAACGTGGTGATTTTGATGTTACTGATCAAAAACGAGAAAATCGACCAAATCGACTACGAGCTTCTCAAGCCCGGCGAAACAGTCAATACCGAGCGCTACCGACAACAAATGATCAATTTGAGTCACGCATTGATCGAAAAACGCCCAGAATGGGCTCACAGGCACGCCAAAGTCATTCTTCAGCATGATAACGCTCCTGCACATTCAGCCAGATTGACTAAGGAAACGATTTCTTCGCTTGGTTGGGAACTCCTACCCCACCCGCCGTATTCACCTGACCTGGCGCCTTCTGATTATCACCTCTTCTCATCGATGGGACACTCATTGGCGGAGCAACACTTCAACAATTTCGAAAACGTACGAAAATGGCTCGATGAATGGATTTCAAATAAAGATGAAGCATTCTTTTGGAATGGTATCCATATATTGCCCGAGAGATGGACAAAATGTGTAGAAAGCGAGGGCCAGTACTTTGAATAAAATATATTATACTTTTTTTTAAATTACTGTGTATATATTTTAAGAAATAAACGACATTTTAAACTTGCATACCTGGTAGATCTAAAAAGTAAGTAGTTTAGAGAAGGGAATTAAGAAAAAAACAAATAAGTGCAAGAGTAATCGTTAATAAAACATATAAATTTTATCCTGGGGTAGTTATTGAAATATTTTTTTTTCATTGCTAAAACTAATTTAATAAAAATATAAATTAAAAATAAATTCCAAAAATATGTTGCCTTAAAAAAAATTGCAAGTAAAACATTATCGAATTTTGGCTCAGGTATTTATTTCTCAAGATATTCAAGATGGGGGAAACACGTGTTTCCGAAATATTTCTATTGGTTCATGTTTATCAAGTAACTGGTTTTATGTAAAAATATATAAAAAATGTAAAAATGAATCGAAATAAAAGCTTAATCTCTCTAATAACATCATAATACAACATTATGATATATAATGCAATTGAACAAGCCTTTCAATATATATCTACAGAATCCAGTCCTGTCAATCCAGAACCCATTTGCATAATTGCAAATGCTCCCTATTACGTATCCAATTCTTTCCTTCACCACGATTTTAATATCCCTTTTGTTCAGGATCTAATTTCTTCCCATTCTTCTCTCTTCCAGAGTAAACTGCCATACCATACTAATCTACTAGCACAGTCCTTATCTTCTAACTCCATCTGTCTAACTGACTTCCAGGCAGCCAGGGGATATGCAAGAGTCCATTAAATTTAATTTAAAGGAGACACTTTCTAACCCATGTGAAACTAAATTTTTCCTAAATAAAACTCAAATAACATAATGTTATTTAACTGTCATACCTTCTATTATCCGTCTTCATTGGTTTCTGCAAACCATCTTCTGTTGGCGAGCGCTTTCGGACATTGTCCATCCTCCTGGCTGAATACATGTGTTTACTGTCACTGTCTGTATTCAACTCATTCATTTAAGGGAGCTATAAGACTTCATTGGCTAAGTTATGCATCAATTAAAATTTATGATTAAATTTATTTACATATTATTTAAAATTAAAGTAGGATGGTTGATGTGCCATTTTCACGTAGTTTATAACCTATACTTTACTAACTATAAGTACACTATATTGTGAATTTATAATTGAAGCTACAAGATTTATTATTAATAAGTAAGGGGTTGTAAAAAGAAAAAAATATGACTGCTTCATCAAAATCGAGATTTCAAAGCACAATCCGATTTAATGTTTACCAATCCTTAATTATACCTCATCAAAAATTATAGTGTATGAAATATGTGCAGAATAATTTTTTTTTTAATAAAAAGTTTTTAATACCAATCCTTACTAATTCCTTTAGAGGGTATTTCAAGCTTGTTAAATCCTATTGAAATTCTTAAAGAAAAAAAGCTTCAGTTTAGTTATTTCTTTCAAAGAAGTAACATGCCAAGGCCCAATGAAGTTTTCATAATTTTTAGGCATTGATGGGGAAAAAAAATTTAAAAATCGCTGAATCAACTTGTGAAAATATTGTATATAAATTAAGGGAATGGTGTTCTTGACCAGCTTACTGGTTGGGCGTTAGCTTGAAAAAATTAGCAGCAGCGGGGATTTGACGTCGGAAAGTAAGATGGGCTCTGGGTGACCTTTAATGGATATTGGTGAGGTCCTGCAGGAAGCTGTTGAGTCAAATCCAACCACAAGTACTCCCACACTTGCCAGGGAGGGTGGTGTGCCAAAAAGTTACTATTAGTCGCCCTTTACTCTCAATGGGGAAGCTGAAAAAAATAAATAAAGGAGACTGATTCCTCATCGATCCCCAGTTATCAGCTAAGAGGTTAGAAATTTGTAACCTAAGAGGTTAGAACTTATTGAAACCTGAGAACCTGTGAGATTTTACTGGAACATTGCCATCTGACCTAAAAGCGGGCGTAATGGCGAAGTCTGAATTCAGCTATGGTGGATAGCGACAAAACTGCTTTACCGGTTGCTGTAAGGAGTTAATTAAAAAAAAAAAAAAAAAAACCAAAAAAAACAACAACAACGTAGTTTAGATTTTTTTAAATTTTGAAGGTGTTATTCATAAGGAATTTGATCCTGATAGATGCTCAATGAATCCTGAACTCTACTGCGAACAACTGGACAGACTGTACCTAAAATTGTCTGTGCTTTATCCTGCTCTGATCGAGCGAAAAGGACTTTTATTCCAACATGATAATGATCGTCCTCTTCGAAGACTTCTTGTCGAGTCTAAGAAATGCTTAAAGAACATCATGGGTTCGAACTCCAGCCTCATCCACGATTTAGTCCAAACCTGTCATCAGCGGATTACTACTTATTCTTCTTAAGGGGTCATTTTTTTTAGGGAAGAAATTTGATCCTTGGAACTGCCAAATAATGGTATCATTGAAATTTTCGATAAATGGTATCAGGGAAGGCTACAGGCAATTGGCTCGCAGTTGGCTAATGACGGAATATTACAATGCACTTTCAAAGTAATGGAATCCTTTGAGTATTAATTGCATTTTTATCAAATATATGATAAAACATATATTTCGTTGAAAAACGCTCATTTTTTTTTTACACTCTACAATTTGTCTAGAGGAAAAAAAAACGAATGCGATTATGATTGATGGGGTAATTGTAATTATGGGGGATATGTGTTTATAGGCTAAAGTTGGCCTTAAATGGGGTCGATAAGCTGGTATGGATAATTGAGAATATCAGGGTGATTATTCCCCCGCTCTAGGGGATGATATTTTCAATAAATAATAAATAAATACATGTTTCATCAAAATTGAAATTATACAGTACTCACTGATTCCTGATCAGACTGTTGAGCACATCCCCTACTCTTTTTCCGGAGTATCCAATACCTTTACACTTATTTCTCTCACCGACTTTGTAAGATAAAACTTTACTCATACACATTTATATCCATCTTGAAGAAATTTGAGAAAACCTCTTAGTTTAAGCGGATTATCTGTGACGTAAGGACTTAAGATTTTCTTTTCCATTTCCCAAAAGTGGCTGTGTGTTTGCTGCTTACGGTTTAGATAGTTCTCAGCTGTTGGTCTCATAAATAAGAGCTCCAACAGTCTACTGAGAAACCAGGCAATCAAGTCCTCCTGGAAGAGATAGGGATGTTCTCTGGAGTGGGTTCTACATGAGAACTACCCCCAGGACAGGCGGATCCAGAGCTGGAGGGAGACATTGACAAATGGCAGTCTTCGTATCAGACATAGGTCTTATACCTCAGCGGATTCTGGCCTAAGTGGACCAGAACTAACTGATTGTTTGTCGAGGTCCTCGAAGGAAAGATAGGTCTGATTACAAGGAAGAATCCTTCTAGGACACGCACGATGAACCTTTCTCAAGAGCGAAATCTTTCACAAGAAATCCTCATTCGTCTCTTTCACTTCTAGAAGAGATTTTATTCCCTTAAAGCAATCTATGAACTGTAAAGCAAACTGTTGTTATTAGATGAAAGAATTTTCATTCCATTAACAAATGCTCAAATATTTTTGGAAGTCTCTAAATCGTAAAAAAATAATTTATAAATAAACTAAATTTTTCCTAAATAAAACTCAAATAACATAATGTTATTTAACTGTCATACCTTCTATTATCCGTCTTCATTGGTTTCTGCAAACCATCAATATTTCAATAATTTATGCAAGCTAATTAAAAATTAGAGTTTAATTAAAAATTAAATTAGTAATTAAAAAGAGGTACGCGAAATGTTTTGTTGAAAAGCAACAAATAGCAGCTTTAGACAGTAAAACTTAAATATGCGAATCTGGTAAACTGTCACTCTTAAATGTTCAATTTCACTGTGCAAGCCCCAAATCTATCTTTCAACAATAAATACACAGTGAGTCGAGTTATATTACTTTAAACTGAGTACTACACTTAGAGAAAAAAACAACATTTTTTTCCCCCTTGAAATTTTAGCGTTTTTAAACCACTTGTCCTAGTCGTCAAATTTTTCTGAATAACTAACTCACCCTTTTATTTTAAACTAAAAGTGACATGCCATACATCATTCAGGAAAAATGAAAAACAGAAAATTATTATTTTAAAATATACGGCTAATGTAAGCTATGTAACTTATGATACATGCCGTTTAATAGACAAGCTTTTGTTCAGTTTGATTATTAGTGGAGTAATCAAACTGAACAAAAGCTTGTCTATTAAACGGCATGTATTATAAGTTACATAGCTTACATATATTAGGCTTGCCGTAATATTCAATTATTTTTAAGTAAAATTTATTATGTATGAGTTTGTTAATCAAAAATCTATTGCCTCTAGTATGCGGATGGAGAAAATGTTTTGTCCATAAATATAGTGTTATATGTAGTTTATGTAGTGTCGCTACATAAACTACATATAACACTCTATTCATGGACAAAAAATTTTCTCCCTCCGCATACTAGAGGCAATAGATTTTTGATTAACAAACTCATACATAATAAATTTTACTTTAAAATAATTGAATATTACGGCAAGCCTAATATATGTAAGCTATGTAACTTATAATACATGCCGTTTAATAGACAAGCTTTTGTTCAGTTTGATTACTCCANTCTGAAAAACTTTCAAAAAAAAAAAAAAAACCAGTTACATTCGCTACATGACACTTCTGTGTTAATAAAAGGCATATTAGCCTTTCTTAGAAAAGAGACAGGATGACTGACTTACTCTTGTCGATATAATTGTAGCATCGGGAAGTCGGGGAACATTTGAGGTCTTGATCATTGGTTTGAGTATCATTAGCTTCAATTTATTTTCTCATAATTCTCTACATTATTAACAAACAATTCATAATTAAAATGGTATAATTTTATACAATAAATGCAAGAGAATAGGATAAAAACTTTTACTGTCTTATCCGGGACTCGAACTACGGATCCCCTGCTTACCGGGATGGAGTGCTAACCATTTACACCACCGAGGCTAGCCAGATGATTCATTCTACTCCCCGTACTCTATTGGGAGTCTAAGCCCCCGAGAGAGACGAATATATCGTCTTATGCACGAAGGAGCTAACGTTATCAGCTATTATGGTTTTTTGCTTTTATATATTTTTATAGATATTGTATTTGTTGTGGTATTTAATCCCACATTATTTTAAACAATAAATGCAAGGGAACAGAATAAAAAATCTTACTGTCCCAGCCGAGACTCTAACCACGGAAATTTAATGACTTATCTGGCTAGTCTTGGTGGTGTAAGGGGTTAGTACGCCAGCCTGGAAAGCAGGACATCCGTGGTTCTAGTCCCGGCTAAGACAGTAAGTATTTTTATTCTTTTCCCTTGCATTTATTATATAAAATTAATGTGGAATTAAATACCAGAAAAAATACAATATTTAGAATGATATAATGTATTTTTTTTTAATTTTCTTACTATAATATTAAATAAAATACACTAGTATTGCAAATGTTAATTTGTGTTCAATTTAAGGTATGATAAAAATAAATAAAGTTGTTATAAAATTCTAGTTTTGTTACATCGACATTTCTTTTCCAGGATTGAAGAACGCCAATCTCTATTTGCACTAGTTTTTGAGACATTTTATAGGAGACAGAGAAACACAGAAGAGGTTCTGATGAGTTCTGGTACGAACCAAAATGGCCCCTGAAAACGTGAAAATGCCGCAAATGGGAGTGTCTAGAGTCTCGTCTGTCCAAGACCCTCCACGTCTAGAGGAAGCCTGTCTCCGTAGGTCTGCTTAGCGAAGGCCCATCCTCTTGGGACTCCCCACTGACTCTTCCCTTGTGTTGCAGGCCGGAGGATGCGAAGTCTGCCTGTCTCTAGAGCGTTCGTCTGTCCAAGACCCTCCACGTCTAGAGGCAGCCTGTCTCCGTAGGTCTGCTTAGCGAAGGCCCATCCTCTTGACACTCCCCACTGACTCTTCCCTTGTGTTGCAGGCCGGAGGATGCGAAGTCTGCCTGTCTCTAGAGCGTTCGTCTGTCCAAGATCCTCCACGTCTAGAGGCAGCCTGTCTCCGTAGGTCTGCTTAGCGAAGGCCCATCCTCTTGACACTCCCCACTGACTCTTCCCTTGTGTTCCAGGCCGGAGGGTGCGAAGTCTGCCTGTCTCTAGAGCGTTCGTCTGTCCAAGACCCTCCACGTCTCTCGCCGAGCGCGGTCAGTCCTACTCTGCACATGACAGGGGAGTGGGTGTCCACCAGGTGCGAGGTCCGTCCTTTGGGCCTGTACCTCAGACGCCGGCTCAGGGTGTCAGGTATGTCTTACTTTACTTTATCGACTAGCTGTCTCTGCACTTTACAGATCAGCTGTGAAAGCCACTTTTTCTTCCTTCCTTTTCCCACTACTTCTTATAGGTCCTCCCGAACTCACCCCACCAAACGTTTCCTTCTACCCATAACTACTTCCTTTCCTTTCTTATTTCCTCCTTCTTTCTCAAATTACTCTCCTCTTTTCACTATGTATTATATATTTAATTAACTGTGTATTATTATATATTTAAGTCTAATATATAATTAGTTATATATAATAATAAATCTATTATTATTT
>KZ806992.1:737500-784899 GCA_000696205.2 Oncopeltus fasciatus
TTTTTTTTTTTTTTTTTTTTTTTTTTTTTTTTTTTTTTTTTTCAAAACCGTTTCGCTCAGTCATGAAAATGTGAACCTTGGGACAGGGCGTCCCCTCTCGTCTTCATGAAATGTATGTGTGGTTAATTGTTTTCTGCTAGCTGAATTCTTCTACATAGTTTACTACATTCATACTTTTGATATCACATTCAATTTAATTATGGCAATTCTATATTATAATATTGTAAATAATTTATTTTCATTTTTACTTTTATTTGTATTCTTATGACATTTTATTTCAACAGCCTTGAAGATGGCTTATAAGCCGAAACGCTCTCATGTCGTGGAGACATACATTTTTTTAAATTTGTATTTTTTGGATCTACCTTGACTGAACCCCAACAAAAAAACATCTAATAAATTTAGTAGTATTTTATCGTTTGTTACTAGGTTAAATCAGGAGATAAGTTTAAATGATGATAACAATTATTATTTAATCAAGTGAGATTGATTACTATAATATGCGCTAATGACCCTGGCAGTCCATGCGCAAAAAAAAAAAAAAAATTTTTTGTGGTATATAATCCCACATAAATTTTAACAATTTTTAATGGAAGGGAACTGAATAAAAATTATTCGATATCTTGTCAATACATTTTCAATTATTCTGATACAGGAAATAGTTTTAAAAATCAGTGTACATTCTAGTTTTTATTCTAAAAGTTGTAAAAAAAAAAAAAAAACATAGTAAGGAAAATATTGGTGAGCCAGGGTAGGTCAGGGGAACTGGCGCTGCTGTTTCAAATCGCAAGCTTTCATTGATAAATAAATATTGCATCGTATATAGCTGCTTAAACAAAGCCTCTCCCATTATGAAGAGTTGTAAAAGGGAGAATAGCACTTAAAAATGTAATTACGAAGGTTTAAATGAAACGAAACTATTCTATTCTATTTAATAATGTTTTTGTTATGCCAAACGAGTCATTTATTTATTGTCATCTAAGCCGAAGGGGGGATTATTCTTATAACTATTTAGAAGTTATAACCTTTACTAATGTTTGCTTACATATATATGTTGATAAGCGTAGGGAGAATTTCTCCTCCTGTAAGAGAGGTGAGGGTGGTGGAATTCCCCCCTCCCCTAGCTCTTTCTGCCTGGCAGAGGAGATAAAAGTAGGCAGAGCTGGCTCCCTCTCTGTCTCCCGGCCTGAATGTCTGTGGCAGGATTGTGTTTAGAGAATCCTCTTCATTCCTGGCTGACAGCTTCCTCTTCCTATCGCCCGAAACCTGAATGGTGGGGGCGGTTATGGGATTTCCGAGGGAGTAGGGGTAGCTGTAGGCTCAGCGGTTCCCAGCTCCCTTCAAAGGGGTCTATGTCAAATCGGCCATGAGAATAGTAAAACAATGTGAGAAATAATCCTGAAATGTTACATTCATTTCTAAATATGATCAAAATTTTCATATAATATTGAATAAAATAATAAATATTGCTATTATCACGTTTTGAGAGTGGAATGCATGGGTCCCATTTCCCTGCACAGTGATGTTTACTTATTTATTTTATTGTTATTTTTAATTTCTTTTTCTATTGCATATTTCTATTTGCCAACAAATTACAAGATGTTCATAACAGAATCTAATAAATAAAGATACATTAATTTAAAAAATATTATTACATTATAATAGTTATTTTAATTGTTATCATTAAAATGCGTAATGAACAATATACTATATTCTTTGTTATAATTTTGAACTAATCGCTCTTTCATTCTGCCATATTCAGAAGTAAGGTACACCATTATTTAAATAATAAATAAATAAANTTTTTGGATCTACCTTGACCGAACTCCAACTAAAATCATCTAATAATATATCTACGCACAAAAACTCTCCATTAAGGAATATATTTTCTTAAAAATAAACTTATGTAGATAAAAATAAAACTCCTTTTCTTTAAAGTATATTTTTAAATCCAAAATTTTTGGCTCCGTTTTGCAAATTATTAAACGGATTAATTTATGATTGAATGTAAGGGAGAAAAAAGAGAGCATGAAGGGATATCAGATTGAATAAGCATCAATATCTTCGTTATTTATAGTGCATTGAAAAATAAAATTAATTATAATTGATAATTTTTATTTTCTGAAACACGTATTTCACAAATATATAAAAAAGACCAAAAATGAAGAAAGTATTTTAAATGTTCACGTAGGCTTCGTCGGTCGTCAGATGTATTTACCATTTCATCTTCCGGGTTGGACCGAGTAAAATTGTTGTTATTTGCCGAGCTTTCGCACATCATGTGATGGCTTCTTCAGCCCTGAAATGGTAAATACAAGTATTTTAAAATCAAGTAAGAGAGTTGAGCTCTTTCTATCGGTCTGTAGTCAGCTTTAATGATATTACACTTCCATTTACCTTTCTAAGATCTTCTGAGTCTAAGCCTTGCCAATGTCCATCTTTAAAGTAAATTTGATCATGTACGGCAGGCTTTGCTGTATGTATTATTATATATTATAAAAAGATAATTTTTGCGGTAGAAGTTTATCTACAACAAATAAATCACCTGAGATAAATGCAGCGGGGCAATGAGGGTTGATGCGAGCCGAGAAACATGGACAGCTTCTTACATAAAATGTGTATTTTGCCCCTGAAGAGGGGTAGCCAAGCGATAACGAAAGATAAAGCACAAAGGACTCTCCCCCCCCCCACCACGACCTCTCGCATCTGTTATTAACAGACAGCAGGTAATATTGATCCTGGGTGAGACACAATTTATTTTGCTCTCTGCCTAGTAATATATTTAGTCTTAGGTTTTCCGTTATATTTTATCATACAGGGCATATACATTACATTCCTAAATATCCATCATTTGAGCCATGTAAGTTCGCTATCAATTTGAAATCACCGATGGAAAGAGACATTTAAAAATTATTACGGCTTCAGCAGTACTAATCTAACAACTTAAAGTCACTATATATAACAAAAATTTAAATTCATATTTTCTGAGATAAAATAAAGTAGAAGCTATGGAGTTCCTAAAACAGTACAAAAGATAAACTTTAATAGTATAACTAATTAATCATTAAAACAATGTTTAATAAATAAGTAAAGGTGAATCAAATAATCAGTAACAGGTATTCAATTTTATAGTCTTGTGCACTTTTTACATATTTATACATATGTTTTCCATGTAAAAGGTCAAGAACTTCCTGCAATGCGATTTTCTTCCTCTGAAAGGCGGCTATCCTGATTTGGGAGAGGATCTGGGGTACATTTGAGAAGTGAGAAAGGTCTTCCAGCTCTTCCAGATTGCAGAGGGCATAGTCTCAATCGCCTCTTATCGAGCTATCATACTATCATACCTTCTATTGTCCGTCTTCATTGGTTTCTGCAAACCATCTTCTGTTGGCGAGCGCTTTCGGACATTGTCCATCTCCGTGGCCGAATGCATGTGTTCACTGTCACTTTCTGTATTCAACTGCCTTGAATACTGAAGCAGTTGAATACAGACAGATAAAGATAATTGGAACATAACTTTACCATGCGACTTTTCAAAACTACATTTCCATTCTACGTTGACTTGCAGAAGTTTTCCATGGACCTATGATGTCAGCAACGTTCTCAACACAAATTACGAAGCTTCAGAACCATTATCTGCAATCGAACCCTGGTAGGATTTCTCAGATCCGTGGACGTACCTTCATGCATTCCGATCTACTGTTTAGAAATACGCTCGGATAATCGTAAGAATCCCATTATTACCTGTAGAGGCCTAACTGAAATTCAAATTTTACCCATACATATTCAGGAGCTAGGTCATTTGCATGGCTTGTAAACTTCCAGCTAAATCTACTTTTTTTCATACATCAACATGCTCAATTTCACTACCATAGAGATTTACAGGGAAGCAAATAAAAACTTACTCTGGAAGGGACTCGAATTCACCGTTGTGACGTCAGAGTTAAAAGTGGTTTCTATGAGTTCTTTCTGAATGAATTCCATATAGTCTTTGGTTGCACTGCGGAATAGCCTTCCTTATGTATTTTCTACAAGAAACAAAATGTTTTTCTTAATACAGTTTGATGGGGCTCAATCATGTAGTGCTTAATAAAACAAACATTTAGTTTGGGATTACACAGTCCATGCTAAGAGCAGATGACCGCGAATACCCTACACGACATTCCCAATCTGTTATTTGTAATATCAAAGTTTTGGCATGGAATGGCATAGGACTGAAGCTGTAAAAGACATGAAGAGTGATCATGCCCTATGTAATGACAATGTTTAGCAAATTTTCCAGAAGGTTACGACATTGGTATTTTTCTAATACTTTTAATATATTTCTGCTGATTTTTACCTGAAATATTTTAAAAATCTGATTTTATAAATATATATATATCCAGCCTTTTTTTNAAAAACAAGAACAGATGAGACACAGAGTAGCAGACCTACTGACCAACAACATAAAGCACCGAATCCACACTAAACATAGCCAGACAGAAACCAAGACAACTTATAAAATTATTCTTAGATGATTTTAGTTGGGGTTCGGTCAAGGTAGATCAAAAAAATACAAATTTAACAAAAGTGTATTTTTTTAAAGATAATCTTTAAAAAAATACACTTTTGTGAAATTTCTATTTTTTTGGATCTACCTTGACCGAACTCCAACTAAAATCATCTAATAATATATCTACGCACAAAAACTCTCCATTAAGGAATATATTTTCTTAAAAATAAACTTATGTAGATAAAAATAAAACTCCTTTTCTTTAAAGTATATTTTTAAATCCAAAATTTTTGGCTCCGTTTTGCAAATTATTAAACGGATTAATTTATGATTGAATGTAAGGGAGAAAAAAGAGAGCATGAAGGGATATCAGATTGAATAAGCATCAATATCTTCGTTATTTATAGTGCATTGAAAAATAAAATTAATTATAATTGATAATTTTTATTTTCTGAAACACGTATTTCACAAATATATAAAAAAGACCAAAAATGAAGAAAGTATTTTAAATGTTCACGTAGGCTTCGTCGGTCGTCAGATGTATTTACCATTTCATCTTCCGGGTTGGACCGAGTAAAATTGTTGTTATTTGCCGAGCTTTCGCACATCATGTGATGGCTTCTTCAGCCCTGAAATGGTAAATACAAGTATTTTAAAATCAAGTAAGAGAGTTGAGCTCTTTCTATCGGTCTGTAGTCAGCTTTAATGATATTACACTTCCATTTACCTTTCTAAGATCTTCTGAGTCTAAGCCTTGCCAATGTCCATCTTTAAAGTAAATTTGATCATGTACGGCAGGCTTTGCTGTATGTATTATTATATATTATAAAAAGATAATTTTTGCGGTAGAAGTTTATCTACAACAAATAAATCACCTGAGATAAATGCAGCGGGGCAATGAGGGTTGATGCGAGCCGAGAAACATGGACAGCTTCTTACATAAAATGTGTATTTTGCCCCTGAAGAGGGGTAGCCAAGCGATAACGAAAGATAAAGCACAAAGGACTCTCCCCCCCCCCACCACGACCTCTCGCATCTGTTATTAACAGACAGCAGGTAATATTGATCCTGGGTGAGACACAATTTATTTTGCTCTCTGCCTAGTAATATATTTAGTCTTAGGTTTTCCGTTATATTTTATCATACAGGGCATATACATTACATTCCTAAATATCCATCATTTGAGCCATGTAAGTTCGCTATCAATTTGAAATCACCGATGGAAAGAGACATTTAAAAATTATTACGGCTTCAGCAGTACTAATCTAACAACTTAAAGTCACTATATATAACAAAAATTTAAATTCATATTTTCTGAGATAAAATAAAGTAGAAGCTATGGAGTTCCTAAAACAGTACAAAAGATAAACTTTAATAGTATAACTAATTAATCATTAAAACAATGTTTAATAAATAAGTAAAGGTGAATCAAATAATCAGTAACAGGTATTCAATTTTATAGTCTTGTGCACTTTTTACATATTTATACATATGTTTTCCATGTAAAAGGTCAAGAACTTCCTGCAATGCGATTTTCTTCCTCTGAAAGGCGGCTATCCTGATTTGGGAGAGGATCTGGGGTACATTTGAGAAGTGAGAAAGGTCTTCCAGCTCTTCCAGATTGCAGAGGGCATAGTCTCAATCGCCTCTTATCGAGCTATCATACTATCATACCTTCTATTGTCCGTCTTCATTGGTTTCTGCAAACCATCTTCTGTTGGCGAGCGCTTTCGGACATTGTCCATCTCCGTGGCCGAATGCATGTGTTCACTGTCACTTTCTGTATTCAACTGCCTTGAATACTGAAGCAGTTGAATACAGACAGTGACAGTGACACATGTATTCAGTCACGAGGATGGACAATGTCCGAGAGCGCTCGCCAACAGAAAATGGTTTGCAGAAACCAATGACGACGGATAATAGAAGGTGTGATAGTTCTATATCCATTGGTAGTCATAACCCTTTAGAGCTATCATACCTTCTGTAATCCGTCTTCATTGGTTTCTGCAAACCATCTTCTGTTGGCGAGCGCTTTCGGACATTGTCCATCCTCGTGGCCGAATACATGTCTGTATTCAACTATAACTATGTATATGGTGTGCAGAAACCAATGAAGACGGATAATAGAAGGTATGATAGTTCTATATTTATTGGTGGTAGAAATAACCTTTTAGAGCTATCATACCTTCTGTAATCCGTCTTCATTGTTTTCTGCAAACCATCTTTGTCTTTCTCCTCAAATTCTAAAGGCATATTCTAAAACTGGCGAAATTTGGTTTTTCCCCAATCTGAGTGAAGTAGCATTCTTCCATAATCTGTCATCACAGAAATTCAGTGCCTTCTCCTCTCCCACTGACTGTACTTCTGTTGTTTCCAGGACATCAATGACATACATCTTCACCAGGTTCAGACTCCCGTCAGTTCATTAAATTCCTCTCGTATTATACTGCATTGGAAAATTTACCTTCCATGTGGGGTTATTTATTGTTGTCAGAGATTATCTTTTTATTAAAATGAATTATATATTTTTGAATTTCAACTGAAAATGACTGACAATAGGCTTGACAGAGTAATGTTTATAAATGTATTGAATTTTTTTTTTTTTTTTTTTTTTTTTTTTTTTTTTTTTTTACAATGGGCATAAAATGTTTTTCATTAGCCAGCTTCAACATAATGTCATCATTAAAGCTAAAAAAATATATTAGTTTTATAACTTTTATTATCTAGTACTCTTCCACCACTTGCCCTCCCAATATGTTTAACATTAGGTAAATAATCTAAAAGGTTATTTCCACCACCAATGAATAAAGAACTGTCATACCTTCCATTGTCCGTCTTCATTGGTTTCTGCAAACCGTTTTAATGTTTTAATGTTTAAGATTAATTGCTGGAACTCGATTTGATTGGTCTAAAATAAGATGCACATTTTAATAAACTACCTCACGTTACATGAGTTCAACTTAAATTTCAGATGAAAAAAAAACTTGTTACACACTTTATTCTTCAGAACACAATATTATAACACATTCATGTTTACATGATCATTAGAAGTACCATGAGCCTGATATGTATGAAATTTAATTCTGCACCCTACCGAAGAAGGGCTGAAGGTTAGTTGACTGTGAGGAATGGACTGTCAAGAATATTTATGTTTTCTCAGATTTCGGGTCTAAGATTATTAAAGATCTGATCAAAATTTGTTTTAAAAATGTTTCTTAAAGCACTTTTTTCTGTCTTACTTTGTAGCCTAATCAAAATCATTTATCATTGTTCCATACAAACCTTTGATTGTTTACAAATAAAATATTCTTCCATAGTAAACTTTAATATTGTTCTCAATTTCTCTAAAGTTTTTCTTACAAGTAAAAGATTAAGTTAAGTTTGCATCTGCTTCCATGTTATTTCTTGTTGAATTGCTATTCCTGTATCTTGCATAAACCTAGATATTTTCAGAAATAGCTAAATATCCTTCTCAGATTGGAATGTGACTTATAAAATTATGTTATAATTAGCAGACATTGCTAAAGAGATAATTTTTGTAATAGTAATAAAAACATCTCTTGTATCTATTATAAGCTGCAATCAATTATCTCGCTTGTGTTTTAATTCAACAGCGATAGTAGCAGAATTTTGTTTTAGCTCAAAAGAATTTAACCCCCCCCCTTCCTAATTGAGCTTGATTGGTTTAAAGCGCATCCTTAAAAACGCACAGATGTTACTGGGATTCTTCTGAGATTTAGATAAGTTAATGCAGTCAAAGTGTATTGACTGAGACCATTGACAATAAGGTTACTCTCAGAGGTCTCATTGAATCCTCTACTCCAATCCAGGCTTGCGCTAACCTTTACATACCATGTACATCCAGAGATATCCATGTCCTGGAGTCGAAAGAGTAACTTGGGACAATTAGTCCTCCTGCTCTTCCAGGAAGATTTTTGTGTTTTCTTCCCTCTCAGCGGCGAGAACTAATACTCGTATTTTAACAACTTAGTAATTATAAATAACAACTAACATACGTTACCGTTTGACCAATCACAAAATCCATAATCATTCTATACATAACAATCATGAAAAAGGTTATTGAAAATATTAAGTGCATAATTTAATATTCTAATTTTTATGTCCTCTAACCCTTGCAGAAATAAACAACGCAAATAAGAATATATTGAAGAATGTAAGTTAGAAAGTTGATTGGTCGTCCAACATTTCCCTCCCGAACTCTGCCCGAAGATGATCTTACCTTTTAAGCTCATTTTGCTTTCTCCTCTTCTAAAATCATCTCAATGATGTAATATCATACATATTCATCTTTTATATTGTATATGGGAAATCTGCGTTGTTTGGATTGCTCCTGCTTGATTCTTTCCTATCTAGAGAGGGGATGATTTTTTTCCTTATTGAGAAGGGGGTGCTTTGTTAGCCTCCACATTCTATACACCTAAGTCACTGGAGAGGCCTAAATTAGAGCATACAAATATTTCCAGGTTGTAGGCCGATGAGTCCTGTTTTGATCCTTTCGGCGATGCCGGCAACTCCTTTTACACCCCTAATGGAAATAGCTTCTGATTAGTGTAATCAAATAATTTTCTAAGAGCAATTAAACTAAAGTTTGTTGATAAAGGCTACTTTGGCTGGGTCTAGGACCAAAGAGAGAAAGTAACTTGGAAAGCACACAAAAAGCGGCTCAGCAGTGACAAAGACAGAAGAACAGCTGTTGGCTGGAATTATCCCCCTCCATACCCCCTCCCCACCCCCGAAGTTGGGACTTGGACTTAGGGGTGGCCCCAAAAACAGGACTTTGCTTTGTTCTAGCTGCCAGCTCTTGTTTCCCCAAATTCACTGCGACACAATGAACTGTTTTTGCCGCCATCCGAAAGAAAAGCAGAATATAGGACTGTCACAAAGACCTCACACCTTACAAAATCCTTGCTGAAGAAGTCCTTCAATAAGGAACAGTCAAGCAGTATACCAAGCAGTTTCACGACTAGGCATAAGCAAAAATGAATTACAAATACAACATTTTTATCTTGAAAGCTGATGAAGAAGAAGGAAATATTCGCTTACGCTAGATGCCAAGTTAATTGACATTCTTATATAGCTTTCTTTAATATAAAATAAAGAAAAATAACTTGAATATAATGTATGCATTTGAAGGTTTGTATCTTAAATCTAGTTAACATATATATTGTATTTTATGTATTATAACGTCTCTTCGAAACATTTTTTCTAATGAAATCGAATGGAAAATAAAGATCATAAACTCTCCACGAAATTTATTACTGGACAGAAAGTACTGTGATGTCTATACTTTGGGCGTCCGTCTGATTAGGATTGTAACCGTGAGGTTTTATTACATTCAGATAAGTTTGAAATGTGCACATCATTGAATGAATATAACTATATAGCTCATTGACACTTCCGAACATTTTCACTTTATTTGCATGTATATGAATATTTATCACACTACCTATAAGCATTCATCCATACTTAGACCGGATGAAGTCAGCTGTTTCTGTCTTACATTACTCTGGCCTATTGGCTATTTCTAAGGAGCAGAGGCCTGCCAGAACCTGCCAGGATTATCACCTTTTCTTGACGAAGGTTATACGATTCTTCCACGAGACTTCGTTGATATTTTCATAAGAAATGAGAGAAAATGGTACGTTCTTTGAGAAAGAATTGACACGTTCACGCTTCATCCAACATCCGATGTTCACTCAATTACGGAATAGGGAATTCTGTTCTTTCCAGTACGGATTGAGAGAATTAATGTCATTGTGCGATGTAAAATCGATCCTTACGGCAGATATTTGTTTCCTTTAATATAACAATAACCCCTTAGGATTTAAAACGAACAAAAAAAAATTGTCTGATCTGGTCTTTAGTCTTGAGCGACAGCTTATCTAATGCCCTTCACAGAAGATATACGTGTTATAAGGAAAAACACTCTTAAGGGTTTGTCTACTGCAATTGAGCCATCAAGTTTCGTCATTGCACTTCTTGGCGTATACAAGCCTAAGAACCGGAAGCCTAGTTATATGACAAGTTATATCCCGGAAGTAAGTCATCTGTAAAGGGCATCATATAATACGATCAAAATCAAAATCCTCCTTGAAAGAGGCGAAACACCACCTTAATTTGGAGACATTGTTTGACTTGAGCTCCCCTTTTTTCTGGTCGGTGAGGTTACCGTATTTTCGTTGAGGGTACTGTATTTACACCAAATTGTATTAGCTCTCGAGGAGGAAGCTCTTTGGGATCCTAGGGCTGAAGTTGGAGCTAGTCTTCCTGCTTCAAAAAAAGAAAGAAAAAATAACGTCTAAAAACCAAAAATCTTACGCCTAAGCCCTTTTTGAGACGACCACTTCAACATGATCTCCCTCAGACTGATATATTTTTCCTTTGCAGATGACAATCGCAAGAGAAGAGGTGACCTGTACACCACACTCGAATAATTTACAGACTATGTCCCCAGGAGGTCACGGGGCCATCTTCGTTTAAGCCGACTGGGAGGGTTGTAGGGGTTGGAGTTGGAAGACAAGGTCTGTGCTAGTGGATTAGGATGGAATGGCAGTTTACAGGTGGAAAAGGCTGAAGCGGGGAGAAATTAGGGATATTAAGATCGTGGCAAAGAGATACGTTATAGGGAGAATTACCAATTTCTAATTAATCATCTTAAGGCTTCGGATTGAAAGTACTGGATTCTTTGGATGTTGGAAAGCTTAGCGGCACACATTACAAAAATACATCGCCACTTATTTATTTATTTCAAAAATACATTAATCAGATTTCGTAGAAATCCGTTGGGCTAAATAAATTAATTTTTGGTTCAAATTGGAGGATAGGGCGGGGGGTTTTATTCTATTTATATAGAAGACATAAGTCATAATTGTTACATTTTTTTATAGTCATCATATTAATTAAAAAAGCAAATTAAAATTTTTAATATAAAATTTCTCCACAATTAAGTTCAGGAATATTTATACGTGTAACTAGTATTGTGATACATATTTATTAATGTAACTGTGACGCTTGAGTGCATCCATTGCACTTCTCTTCCAAATCGTCTTGTAAGCCATAGGCTTAATAAACCTTTTATTGTCCCCTCCAGCTAGTAAAATGAAATTTGTCATTTACTTTTGTGTATATCGGATAACAAAGTTTATATGATTTGTAAAGGAAATAGGGTGAGATGGGAGACGTTAGTGTATCTTCAGATGGGTTCGAGTCCCAATAATTAGTGTTAAAGGCACTTAGGAGCTTCTGTGACTAGAGTTCTAATCTGAAATTCAGAAGGACCACTCAGGATATTGCGGCAAGTCTCACCTGTAATGTCACAACCGAATCCTTCTCCAGGAATCTACACATCCTTAAATTTATCTCCACCCCCCCTGGGAAAGGATTGGGAATTTGCAGAAGACAATGAAATATCTCCTACGCATAACATTGACCTAAAACTTTCTTAACTGTTATTTCTAGTAACATAAGTTGTACAATATTAAATTGACTATATTCCAGAGCTATATTATTATATTACTGATTTGTCTGTTAACTTATTGTTTTTGTGGATTGCGGTTTTTTTTTAGTTTTTAATATTTTTTTTTTTTTGAGACGGTCTAAAGAACCATAAAGACTTAAAAGGCAGGTTTAACCATTTGAATGACTGTACAAATTCACGCAGGAGGTAAATAGGCTGTCGAAACAGTCGTCTAGGTTCGATCTACGTCCCGGACAATGTGTAGTGCCTCTTCCAACATTACTTTGATAGCATTTTGCCTCAGTCTTTCAAAGTCGTGTTCTAGTCGACATCTTTCTTCGGTCTGTTCATCAAGTTTTCTGACAGCAATGGTGAGTTTTCTAAACAAAATCTGTTTTAATAGCTTCATCTTCAATGAAACAAGGGAAATCTGATAAATTTACGCAAGACTGACATTATTATTATTACTATTATTAATAATTGAAACATCCTTCAATAGATTTTTAGTGTAAGGGAACAGAATAAAAAATCTGTCTCAGCCAGGACTCTCAACACTAGTGCGGGGAATTTAATAACTTATCAGACTCGTCCTGGTAGCGTAAATGGAAAATGCACCGGCCCGGATAGCAGGAGATCCAGGTTCCAGTCCTGGCTGGGAGAGTTAGATTTTTTATTCTCTTCCCTTGAACTAAAAATTTGGGATTAAATACAACAAGAAAATAAAATTTATAAACTCCTTCAATAGATTTATTATTGATTTTGTTATATAAAATATTTTTTGAAAAAAAAAAAAAAAAAATTATCTGTTAGATTACACTGCACAACAGAAAAATATTTTTTGAATGTTTCCTACACTAAATTAGTCTATTTCTACAAATTTTGGGGTGATAAAAACGAAAATAACATTGAAAAATTTTTATTAGCTCTGGTTTTTGAGATATACAGCACTTAATCTTAAAGAGTAGTTATACTATACGTGAAAAGTGAAAGTACAAAAAACAATATTGTTATGTTTCTTTTAGAATATTTTAAGTACAAAATTGGATAAAAAAAAACATTATTCTTAGTGTTTTGACAAATAAAAGAGGTTTGTACCACCAAATTTCAATTAAGTCAATCCGATGTATTGTAAGATCGCTGTCGTTTAGCTTGTCTTTTATAAAACACTTCTGGAGCATCCTGTACTGAGCTGTCTGTACTGAGATATTTTCACATCATGTTTTAGAAGATTCCACTGTTGTAGTCTTGACCCTAACAGCTCAGCCTTTTCCTTAGACAAGCCAAGATCTCTTATAAGGTCACTCAACTCTGCTTGACTAATTCTGTGCGGATCACTAGACCTATCGCTTACATCAAAATCAGGGTCATAGGATGTAGAAGGATGGGTTGCTTCTTGTAAACAGACTTCATCACTTTCCTCTAAAATTTCATAGTTTTGGGGTGGAGAAGGGACTGGCAAATTGTCTGAGTGTGGTACTGGCCGAAGAGCAGATGGGAGAATAGGGTATTTCACCGTTCCTCTTTTCTTCATAGATAAACCTTGCTTAATGGGAGGAGTTAAGCAGATCTTAAAAAACTTTGTTCTTCAAACAAAAACTTTGTTGTTTGTCTGTTAACCTAGCCTATGATACCTTATTAAAACTTATTAAATAAAACGTATTATTTTATGGCTTGCTCGGATCTGAATTGTATTTTCATATAAATTAAAACTTTTTCTACGTTGTCCAATTATTATTTGAAACTTTGTAGCTTATAAGATAACATACACAAACATATTATAATATGGCAACAAAGCGTACATTTTTGTGTGTTAGAGATATTTTTTTTTAAGTAAATAAAATAAAGAATGTAATGTCAACAACTAATGCTTACAGTGACACCTACTTCTACATTCTAATTTACGAGAGACCTACTCCTACTAATTCGATAATAAATAACACTGAACAACAAAGTTTTTGTTTCGGGGTTGAAATTAGCTGATTTTAATGTATTCCCACGTGTTAAAACCGAAAATGACCATAAAAATTATATATTAGCTCTTGTTTTCAAGACATAGTATCATTCTATTATATATATATTGAGTTTTCAACAAATGAAATATTTCATCACCAACAGTTGGTACACATGTTTGTTTACATAACACCCCTCTCATCAGCTGTTCATAAGTAGTAAACATAACCTTTGCGAGTTTGTCAATTGTACGCACGTGGTTGCTATTGAAATTATCGTGTGAAGTTGATTTTTAAATTAATTTAAGTGCTGATCTGAAATGCCTCGAAAGTGTGTGAATTCTGTCGATAGCTTTTGCTATATATGTGGTGAAATAACATTTAAGGCTCAGAAACGTAAAATGTCACCTATCATTAAGACTGCCTATGAACATTATTTTGGTGTAAAAGTTGGGGACCAAGATAAATCATGGGCTCCTCATATATGTTGTAATTCTTGTTCCGTCATATTGCGAGAGTGGCTGAAAAATAACAAGCGGGCAATGGCTTTTGCAGTACCTATGGTTTGGCGTGAGCCTACCAATCATACAGACGACTGTTATTTCTGCTTAACTCCTCCCATTAAGCAAGGTTTATCTATGAAGAAAAGAGGAACGGTGAAATACCCTAATCTCCCATCTGCTCTTCGGCCTGTACCACACTCAGACAATTTGCCAGTCCCTTCTCCACCCCAAAACTATGAAATTTTAGAGGAAAGTGATGAAGTCTGTTTACAAGAAGCAACCCATCCTTCTACATCCTATGACCCTGATTTTGATGTAAGCGATAGGTCTAGTGATCCGCACAGAATTAGTCAAGCAGAGTTGAGTGACCTTATAAGAGATCTTGGCTTGTCTAAGGAAAAGGCTGAGCTGTTAGGGTCAAGACTACAACAGTGGAATCTTCTAAAACATGATGTGAAAATATCTCAGTACAGACAGCTCAGTACAGGATGCTCCAGAAGTGTTTTATAAAAGACAAGCTAAACGACAGCGATCTTACAATACATCGGATTGACTTAATTGAAATTTGGTGGTACAAACCTCTTTTATTTGTCAAAACACTAAGAATAATGTTTTTTTTTATCAATTTTGTACTTAAAATATTCTAAAAGAAACATAACAATATTGTTTTTTGTACTTTCACTTTTCACGTATAGTATAACTACTCTTTAAGATTAAGTGCTGTATATCTCAAAAACCAGAGCTAATAACAGTTTTTCAATGTTATTTTCGTTTTTATCACCCGAAAATTAGTAGAAATAGACTAATTTAGTGTAGGAAACATTCAAAAAATTTTTTTTGTTGTGCAGTGTAATGAAATAAATAGCTTTGTCTGGTAGACCAGTGCACCTTGAAAACAGTGCAAGGATCTGCCGGATTTCGAGTATCCTTCATTGTTAGTTTTGATTTCTCTATCGATTCCCGAAGTCAGAGTACAAGACTAATTGGTGGCGAACTTGATAAGAGATTTGTTTACATTATGAAGACAGCTTCCTTGAAATGAAAAATAACAGCAGGTCCCATGCAAAATGTAATTTTCTCATTTTAAATTAAGTGACAAGTATTTACCAACCACTGTGTCAGTGGTTTTTTGAAAGAATAATCTAATAAAACTCCTTTTTTACGGTCATTTCCTGCGACCTTGAAAATATTTCATTTCCTTGAACAGTGTGAACAATTTTCCAAAAAGTATTTGGCAGTGTACTAGTTGGCTTAGTTCAAGAGCACAAATACAATTCTTTAATCTTGATTTGTGCATACAATGGCATATTTTTTTCAGTTTTTAATGAATGTGATTTTAATTCAACAACCCAAAATTCTAAGACATTTTCTGTAAATGGTCTTCTAATGAAACTCTACCATTAATTTAAATTGATATCTTTTAATTAATATTAAATAGTTAATTTACATAAAATTTATAAGTAAATAATAATATTTATTAACTTCTATTAATTTTCAAATAAAGATTATTATGAATATATTTTCTTGAGTTAGTGTGAATTGATTTTAAGACAGTGCTTGAGAAAAAAAAAAACTCCAATCTGCAGGGTATCAAATTCCAAGCCGGACACTTGACCACTCAGCTAAAATCCAACCAAACGGAGATAACAAGATATATACGACGATAGTTTTTTTTTTTTCTTTTTTTTTTTAACTTTTATTTATTTATTACATTCTGTTAAATTAAAACATTTTTTAATTTGATCACCACAATGAATTAGAGAATAATAAATGACATACAATATCAATCACATGAGGAGAGAAGGTGACCAATGACACCACTCTCAATTTATTTACAGATTATGTCCCCAGGAGGTCACGGGGCCACCTTCTTTTTAGTCGTCGGGGTGGATCATAGGGGTTGGAGTCCGTGACAGGGACAAGGCATATGGATTAGGGTGAAATTGGATTTTACAGTGGAGGAGCGTGAAGCGATTGGAGTTGAAGTCCTTGACGAATGGGATATTATAATCTTTATGTAGGGTAGAGTTCGAGACGTAGTAAGGAGCATTTGCAATAACTCTAAGGATTTTGGATTGGAAGGATTGAATACGTTAGATGTTGGAAGGCTTAGCGGCATCCCAGAGTTCTGCACCGTATGTCCAGATCGGTCGTATTAGTGTTTTATATAGAGTCAGTTTATTCTCTGTTGTGAGCTGTGAACGCCCGTTTATTAGTCTGTATAAGAGTCCGAAGCGCCTGTTGAGTTCTTGTCGTTTGATTTTTATATGTTGGCTCCAAATAAGTCGTGAGTCAAGGTGGAACCCAAGGTAACGGACTGAATCAAGGAGGGGTATAGGTATACTATTAAATGTGACATTAGACGGGGAATCTTTTTATAGTTGAAAATTTACCTGTACGCATTTGGACTTATTTATCTTAATTCTCCATTTGCTACACATGCTGAATGGCATCTAGGTGGTTTTGTAGCTTATTGGAAGCGGTTTTAGGATCAGGATGGGAAGTGAGGATCGCTTTGTCATCTGCAAATAGGGCCAGTAGAGTAATAGGATGGGTGGGGATGTCCGCAGTGTAAAGGGTGAAAAGGATAGGTCCAAGCACACTGCCCTGTGGAACGCCCGCTTTCACAGGGAAGTGTTCGGAGTATTCTGATCCTTGCCGGACCCTAAAGAATCAGTTAGAGAGATAAGATTTAAGGATTAGATAGTTGGTTCTTGGGAATATGGACTTGAGCTTTAATAATAGTCCAGAATGCCATACTCGGTCAAATGCTTGAGTGACGTCCAAGAATGCACCAGGACAGAATTCTTTTCGCTCAAGGGAAGAGGAAATGTAATCTACCACGCGAAACACCTTCTGGACGGTAGAATGCTGGGAACGGAAGCCAAACTGGTGATTGGGAAGGATATTTGAGGAATTTATGATAGGCATCATTCGTTTTAGAAGAACTTTCTCAAATACCTTGGACATTAAAGGAAGAAGGCTGATTGGTCGATAGGATGATGTATTGTGAGCAGGTTTACCGGGTTTGGGAAACAGGATTATTTCAGAGAATTTCCAGAGAAGTGGAAAGTGGGTGGTTCGAAGGACACTATTATAGAGGTATGTCAGGAAAATGATTGCTTTTTGGGGTAGGTTTCTAAGTATTAATCCGGTGATTAAATCATAGCCGGGTGCTTTGCGTTTAGGCAGATGGTTAATAATATACTTGACCTCAGATGTTGTTACTGCCCTAATCGGCAAGGACATTGGTAATGGTGTGTCCAGTGACTCCTCAAACTCTGCATTATTGGACAAACTGTAAGGATCTGGATGAGGAGTAAATGTTTCTCTTAGATGCCGAGCAAACATTTGGGCCTTGTCTTTGTCGGAAGAGGCCCAGGAGCCATCTTCTCGACGCAAGGGGGTGGAAGGTTCATGGTGTTTCAGAATTCTGCGAGTTGCAGTCCAGAGGGATTTGTCTCCCACTGAGAGGCTTGACAGGTAGGCATTAAATGCCTTATTTCGTAAATCACCTATTTTTTGTTTTACGAGACGGGATAGCTGGTTGAACTTCCTTCGGTCTGAGGGATGCCTGAACCTGTGAAACAGGGCTCGAGCTTTACGCTTTGCTCGTATAAGGTTTTTAATTGAGTCGGGGATGGGCTCTGGTGAATATATTGTGGACTGGGTGCATTTAGATTTTGAGTTTGCCTCCCAGAGACACTGCTGAATCGTGACAGTAAAGAACTGGACACTATCATCAAGCTCTTCAGGAGTTTTCAAGGAGACTCCGAGGTCAAGCGACTCTTCAAGTAGAGTTCTGAAAAATGGCCAGTCAATGGGACCATTTATTAGTGATGGTGGCAATTGTCTAGGGATGGGTGTGAGTGATAGTGTCCGGAGTACAGGGCTATGATCAGAGGAAAGATCATTTAACGTAGTTACGGAGTCGTGAAAAGGAATAAGATTTTTACAAATGAAAAATCCAGGATATCAGGAAGACGGTTAGTATCTGTGGGTCAGTAGGTAGGGGAGGTGGGACACAAAGTAGAGAAATTATGAGAGGAAATGACATTATACAGAGCACGGCCACGGGAGTTGGTCGCTCTCGTGCCCCACTGAAGGTGTTTCGCATTATAGTCTCCGCCAGAGAGGAAACAGGGACCTAAGGATTTAAAGTGCTCTTGGAATTGGCTTGAAGTAACAGGTTTGTTAGGTGGACAATACACTGCGGAAAGGGTAAATGGAGAAGTGGTAGTATGGATAGACACTGAAGTGGATTGGAGGGAGTCTGTAGGAGTGGAAGGTATCAAATGATGAGTATGGAAGGTGCGAATGAGGAGCGCAGTTCCACCATGAGCCCGTCCGTCTGGGTGATTAGTTCGGTAAGTTGTGTAGCCTGGTATGTAGAGTTTCTTATTTTTAGTTAGTCGTGTTTCAGTAAGTAATAGTACACTATACCTTTCTCATCTAATGTCAGTTTGAGTTCGTTTGTGTGTGTTTGGATGCCGTTAGCATTCCAAAGAAGGACGGAGAAGGAATTAGAAATGGAAGGACTCATTTTAAGATAGATGAGGAAGTCAATGCATTCAGTGCAGCAGTCAGTAGGGTTATAAGAGGGGTGAGGAGGGCGCGGAAATCGGAGAAGAAGGAATGAAGCATGGCTTGGAGATCAAAGGAAGCTGGTGATGGAGGAACATGGGAGATGGCAGGTCGCTCCCTCCTGGGTGGCTGTCGTTGAGGAAGAGGCGCTTCCTGTCTGGGTTGGTCCGCCTGTGGCTGTTGAATCTGAGGTTGTTGTCTGCCCCGTGACAACGATCTCAGCCTGGGTTGTGGCTCCTGGTTGGTCGATTGTGGGGTCTCTCCCTGTCCACTTAGTGCGGCTCTGTAGGAGATTCCAGACTGGATGGTCCTTGAAGTGGGGCGTGGGTTCCTGGTTGAAGGTTGTCGTGTTGGCACCTGAGGGTTCATTACCCTCTGCTTGACCTTCTTGTATATGTCACAGCCCCTGTAGGTAGCAGGGTGGCTTTTCCTGCAGAGGGCACAGGTTGCTGGTTCCTCTCTCCTCTTTTCGCAGACAGTACTGTGGTGTGTGCAACCACATTTTACGCACCTAGGACTGTAGTTACAGCCAAACTTTGTATGCCCAAATTGCTGGCAGTTATGGCACTGAACTACTTCCCCTCTTTACGTAGGGCTTTTCAACCCTTATTATTGTGTGGCATAGTGCCGGAATTTTGTAAATGATTGTATGTTGGGCGTTTTTTCGACATCTACGAAAAAGAGCGGTAGTGGTGCCTTGCCATTTTCTCTTCTAGGGCTTAATACATTGAGAATATTTTTTACTACGAACCCTAAGACAGTTAGTTCTTCCCTAATGTCTTCGCTCGGTGTTGTGTGGTGGAGATTTCTAATGACGACTCGTAAAGTCCGTTCTTCCTGTAATTGGTAAGTATGGAACTGGGCGCTTACCGATTTCAGATAGCGTACTATCTTCCTATATGTATCTGATGAGTCTGGGATTATTTTTGTATCTGTCTTTCGACTGATACATGTGTATTTCCCTCGGCCTACTTTCTCATCCAACTGTCTACACATCAGGCAGAAGTTCGCTATGTTTTTTACAAATATTGGAGGGGGCTTTAGTATTCGTGGGGTATCTGTGGTCTCCATGTTCTCTTCATTAGAGAGAACGTTAAATGGGTTCGCAGTAAAAAATGGCGATGTTACTGTTAGTTAATAACAGAGTCACGACTGTTATTATTCTCGTGTTTGGGCTTGTTTTTGGGGGGCGACATTTGAGAGCCTACCGCTGAATGAGGGCGCTTTCCTTTCTTCGCTATTTCTTTGTGATGGTAAGCATCACTCATTACGTAAATATAATATGAAAAAAAAAAAAACAAAAAAAAAACAGCAGTAAATGTATTTATTTACTGCTCTTTATCGCTAAGCCGGGGGACCAGGCAGAGATTACTTAATCTGCTTTGCCGATAGTGTAAGCCGGCCGATAACAGTCGGCTGGCTGGGAGCTGGAGGGGACGCGCCTGACCAAGCACGTCTGCCTGTATGCCCCTCGCTACTAAAAAGAAATGAGTATTTAACTCACTTGCTGTGGGCTTGTTCCTCAGTGAAATTCCCCGAAACTTTGTCAACGTCTTCAGGCTGGCTACATCTTTAACTGTGACCAGTTTGGTAAAAACTGTACCCTTTTAATCACTTCAAAAGAAACAATTGCAGAGAGCTAACAAAACACGTCCTCTCTCTACAATGGCTGCTGTCGAACTCCCGACGATAGTAATGATAAATTTTGGTATTTTCTCCCCCTCTTACTATCTAATTGTAACACAAAGAATAATTTCAAGGCTTTGTAATTTAAAGCCTTAATACTGAATTTCAATTTCATTTCTATATTTAAAAAAAATAATAGGGTCCACCTAATACTTGACAGTACAATCTTTAACATTTTTTTTATTAAGCATTTTTTTTGTAAAAGAAAACAAAAAAACTTAATATTTACATATATTAAATAAGAACAGGTGGGAGAAAGAGTGTTGTGAACACACAAAAGTGTCTTTTTTCACTCCTCAATTACGAAGGGTGGGAAATCCCCCCAAAATTTTACTCATCCTAATGTTTTTCTTTTCGTACGTACACTACACTCTTTAACACACCTGTTATTTTTTACCATATATATCGCAGCCACAAGTTTTCAATTTTATATATATATATATACGTATATATAATTTAAAATGAAGAGGTAAAATCTGCGTCCATGAATGCCAATAGAAAATGGACAGGCGTAAGTAAGTTACTGATTTACTCTTCATTTCTTACATTTTCTACCCCTCAAACACACACTCACTCACTCTCTCTCTATCGCCTCTCTATTNTTATATGGATATTTCAAATGTATTTTTTTAAATATAATTTACGTATTTCAAAAATGAACAGTAAGAAAAAATTTAGAATAATAAATAATATTCAAGAAATGCAAATCAATTATATCTATAGTCTTATTTTCGTTCGTATATTTGCATAAATTGTATTTTATATTTGAACAACGCCTATCTTTGAATGTATGCTATAATTTTGCCAATTCTTCTTAGACATAATTGCGAAAGGTGATAGGTTTTATGAAAAAGGTGAATACATGCCCTTTACTGATAAAGAAGGAGAGTGCAAGTCTCTTATCAGTCGGTAATGGAGATAGACTATCACAGGCAAAGATTAATGTCAATATTATGCGGCAACTAAGTGGAGAATCGGCTCCAAATGATAAACAGCGTAGACAAGACTCCGTATCAGCAGGATAACCTGCACTGCGCAATTGCGCTTGCTGATAACATGAGCAGAAGGAGGGCAAAGTTACTACTGCATTTTCAAGAAGAAGAACATAAATTAACAAGCAAACAACGTCAGTATTTTGTATCGACGAGCGCTTCTTCTTCGAGCTGTAGTTTCGCGTTCATAGAAGCTTCATCAGGGGCATACACTGAAATACTCTTTTTACATACATAAGCTATGAAAGTTATTATTCGATAACTTTGTTCTTCACTAATTTATTACCACAACATTACTTGGCACTTTGCATGAGGACAGATACTATACTCGGCCTCGGACGGTGTGGCTTCCTTATTTTGCAATGGCATTGGAAACGGTGTGTCCAGAATCTTATAGATCTCAATGGCACTGGACAGGCTTTAAGGACCAAATGAGAAAGGGCCTAGGAACCATCTACTCGAGGCAAGGGGGTCCAATGTTCGCACCATGAGGCTCTTAAGAGATATCAAAGTCTAGAGGCATATGTCTTCTGCAGAGAGTGAAAACAGGAATAAAAAATTTTTCGTGAAAACTTGCCCAACGAGATAGGATAGGTGAATGAAGTCCATGCGATCTGTGGAACGTCTGTATTCCTGTAATGTTGCGCTGTGCATTTATAATGAGCTTTTGAAAACGATTCTGGGAGTGTTTTGAGACTCTTAATAGTCATACTATCAATGTAGGTTTCATGATTGCCTTCCATAAGCATTGGTGAAGGTTTATGTTAAAGGACTGTACAGCATCATCTAGTACATCAGAGGTCTTCAGAGAAATTCCGGCATCAAGTGACCCTTCTATAAGAGTTCTGAAGAAAGAAAAATTGACTGGAATATCAGTCAAGAAGGTGGAAGCTATATAGGAATAGCTTTAAGGGAGAAAACTCGGAGAATTTAGCTGTCCTCGGAAAATAAATATATGAGAAAGGCGAAATGGTAAGAGAAGTAAGAGTTTCTAAGAAAGCGGGGATGACAGTCTTTGTGGGATTTTGGAAATTTAGGTTTGCTAATTGACTTATTGGGAGAACAGTGCTCTGATGATTGGTGATTTGGACGCAGAGACGGATACTGCGGTGGTTGGCTAAAGGGGTCTGTGGGTGAGATGGGTAAAAATTTAGGTGTAACGGAATATAAAGTGCAGTTGTCTGTAAGGTGGGTCATTCTGCATGATCAGTAGGCGAGTATGCCAAGATTGTTTTCTTGTAGTTAGCTGTTTTCCTGTCACATCATATATTTTCTGTATGAGTCCTAATGCCACAAGTGCTCTTATGGTGGACATAACTATTGAAGAGACCGAACTGATCGAAAGGATATTCAATGATATGTTCCCAGATGGAGAAGAGGTACAGGTGGTTATGGAGATAGGGGGAAGAAGTTGAAATGGTCTTGGGTGGAAATATCATTTGATGAGATAGTGGTTATTTGCCTTCATAGATATTGCTATTGTATCATGTTGATTGTGCTAATTCTGGGTTAGGTAGGTAATTCATGCAATGGCTATGTCTTAGCTCGATATCTCTGGTTACATTGGTAGTATTCTCCTAGGGCTGGAGGTAAGGGCTAGAGTAGGGTGGGTTCACTGTACTAATTCCTGGTAGCCTTCATAGTTTGAAGGGTGATCTTGCTACTCGAGGGCATTAATTGCTGAGGTGTTGCGAGGTTTCCGGCACCCAGCACTGATGTGAGCACAAAAACATTTTATACAGCGTAGAGAGTATTCGCAGTAAGTATTGGTACGTCCATTTAGCTGGTATTTGTGATACTGCACTAAATACAGGGGATAGTATGGTTTCTATACTCTTATTTTACAGTAGATAAGTGAGATCAAACTGTTGATTAACTACGCGCTTAGTGTTCCATGAAGAATTGGTAATGCTGACCACATAATGACTAAATTTAGGGCGTTTCCCATTAGTCAACTCTCTTATGATTGATTTGCCGGAATGGTATGAAGGAGATATCACTACTCTTATAGCCTATTCTTCATTGGACTGAAAACTATGCGTTATTTTCATTTCCATATTTAATAATTTGCCTATATGTTTCACAGTTGGTTTTTAAAACCTTCTAGCCATGAGGCCTATTGCCACTAGTAAGTCGGCTACTGCCTTCTTGTTCAGCTGATAATACAGTCTTTTAAAGTCCTTCATGTTTCGCAGAGAGATTGACGGAAGTCGAAGAACATCACTAATTGCTGTTTCAGATGCTATCTCTTCGCTCTCATGTATTGAAGAAAATGTAAGTGGTTCTCGGCTCGTCGCTCGTGGCAATGTTCGCTATCCATACTCTTCAACCGACAGTTAGAAGTAAGAACTCTAAGAATATTGCTGTTCTTATCCCTGAAAACCAACTCTACGAAGAAGGAAAAAATACTAAATTCTAAATCCGTTATTTTGAATGAAACCTCAAAAGAAAAAATATAACTTAAATGGGACTCTAGACAAAATTCTATAGGTTGACGATTAAGTCATCGACTCTGAAATGAGCTTTCTGAAAGAGGGCAGGCTATTAAATCTTATCTAGATGCATTTTCAGTATGCTTCTTTTTCATTCTCTCTCAAATTTGTTTTTTCTCATAAATTTCATAATTTACTAGTACAAAAAAATTACTAAGTACATCCACATAATAACTATTCCCGTTAACAATACGTTACACCTTACCACGATCTATTGCTAAGAAATTCTTCTAATTGAAAATATCTCCCTGGCGTTAATGATCAAAGATTGACACGCCATTATAAAAAAAAAAAGAGAAATGTTACAGAGCTCATTTAGATATTCAAAAGTAGCAAAGCGATATTTTTGTAGGGAAATCAAACTATTCACTTGGTCCTCATGACAAGTCTTATAAAATAAATTTCCTGTCTCTTACCCATCCTATTGTAGCAAACAAATTCATAACCCTTGGATAGTTCATTAGTGGCTAAAGCCAGTTGAGATGGAAGACCATTCTGAAAAGTCACTAATATATTTGTTATTTTAGATAGATTATGAATATTAATAAGTGTAGAATGTAAATCTATAACGTTAATGTTCAAAAACATTTGGAAAAAAAAGAAAAACACGTTCTTAAAAATATTTAGGATTGTAAATTTGATGATTTGTCTTACTCATGAAAAATACTGTGTTGTTTTTCAAAAGTTGCAATACATTTTTTTGGGGGGGGTTTGGAATCGGTCACTAATTTTACAACATTTTGATTAATTAATTTTCTAAGAGAAAGATACATTGAACAGGACATTTAAGAATGTAACTACGAAGTTTGGCACTTCATACACTCTTTTATCTTTAGTAGTCAAGAGTTAGCCTGAAAGTGGTGTGATCTAATGCGGGAGAACAGAATAAAGGGAACAGAATAAAAAATCTAACTGTCCCAGCCAGGAAAATATTATTTATATGTGATGTGATCTATTGTCATATTTTCCCTTTCAATGTTTTCTTGTTAAATTAGTCATTTTTTCCTTTCGAGGAATATATGGTATTTATGTAGATACAATGATCCCTTCTGACACGTACTACTGAATCAAAATACATTGTGTAAGACTAATTAAACATTTTCCAACATATTATACTTGAAAATGGTTTGTGCATGTTACAGTCTGACAGGAAGAGTCCATGGAGTAGGGGTGAATCCCTCCCCCTGCTAACGAGTGTTTGCCGACTGACGCAGATCTCCGATCGTTCGGCCCAAGTTGGCAGGAATTTAGTTAGTCGTCGATCGATATCCATCGCTTCCGGGGGTGCCGGTATTCCAGGTAGAACTGGAACACTGGAAATATAAAGAAATTTCAGGTAGGCAAGATGGTACAGGATTTTGATTGAGTAGGCTGATCATGTTATTTACAGTCATAATGAAATGCATTCATTACCAAAAAAAAGTAGTGTTAGAAAAAAACAAAAGCTTGTTAATGGCTGAAATTGGACGGACCAGTGGAAAGGTTAGGAACGAGACACCGTGTTCGTTCTTAACTTTTACCCACATTGTCTTCTCTAGCATCTTTGATCAGATTAGTCATTTGCTCTAATCTATGTCCATTTTTTAAAAAAACACAGGAAATATGTTTAGTGAATGCAGCTCTTGCTGCGAAAATTTTAAAATAAATTAAAATGTAAAATTGTAAGGTAAAAATTTTATAACTTTAATACATTTCTATTTAATAATAGTAAAAATAAAATTAATAAAGGGCGTAATAACCTAGAAGTTGATTGCCCTCCAATGATCTACTACTACTACTAAAATTAATAAAAAACTTTAATCTTTGAGAATACGATTTCTAGCCCAACAGTAAATAGGTAGGAATAATTATAGATTTTCTTATTAATTAATTTTTGAAAACATTTTCTATATGCTTTGACTTCTTTCGTGACACTTAATTTTAAATGAGGAAGTTGTGAAATATATCTTTATTACCATAGATCTTTTGTCGGACCATATTTAGAGGTTTTGAACTGTCAGCTTCAAGTCATAGTTCTTTCTTTTCTTTGTTTTATATTAATTTTCTTTTTACTATTACTAAATAGGAATGTATTGAAGTCATGTACACTTACAGTTAAGACACTTCAAGTTTCATGGGAGTGGGAAAATGTTTTTGTGTTTATGTATATGTAAGTGTGTGCAATAGATTCTCAGCGTCAAGCCTTTTTTTTTTATAATGAAATTAAATTAATTATTTAAGTTTTTTATGTAGACCTTATTTTTAGCTTCTCCTAAGTAAGATCAGTGGGATCTATTGCATTTTTCTTAAATTCGTCTAGAAGTACTAACCAACTAACAGATTATCATTTGGATAATCTTATTAAGTACATATAAATTTGAAGGCGAGAAACATGAAACTATGGAGAAATTTTAAGTTCCTTGCAAATCCACTGAAAACAGTGATTGCTTTCCTTGTAAATAGTAAGGCTTTTGTTGTTAGTGACGGATAATACATGGCGAAATATTTTGATTTATTGGGTACCTTTTGAAAAAGTATTACGGAAAATAAATATCGAAGAATAAACAGGGAATATAATGACGTAAGATCTTTGCACTTAAAGAATGAATTTAAAGGCCGAAGACTGTAGGGACCAAGGACCTTTTCTTTCTAAGATTGGGGTGGTTTTACGGAAGGGTAGTCCCTTCAATCTGCCCTTATTGGGTACTACTTGAGGGGACTGATCTCGCTGTCAGTGACAGACAGATAAGCGGTGGAAGGACGTAGATATTTTACCGTTCACTCTCGGAAAGACAGATTCGCGGTTCTAGGACATTGAGATATAGATCTGTTCACAGCTGACCGAAGCTATCTCCAAGGTCTGGCTAGATTTGTCAAGTGTCCTCTTACTCTGGTCAACCTACAACTCTATCAGATTAAATGTGATTTAGCTCACAGTGGGAGCCTTTTCTGGGTAGCTTAAAGGAAAATTATCTAGGCATTAAACAATTTTCAATGCTAATTATAGGATCGAAATTTTTCTTTTGATTTGAGGATATCCATGTACTTTTTCTGGAATTTAAGTAGATGAGAGTCTTATTATATAACAATTTCGATAGGTATTTTGTAAAAAGAACTTAAAGAGACTTATATGAACTAGGAGAATTCGTGTGAGTATAAGAAAAGACCGTTAAAGTAAGAAATTGGAAAGAAAAATAATAAAAATTAAGTATTTTTTCCAACAGACATGAAACACAACAAATGAAGTAGCGGAAAAGATGATAACACTGAACAACAAAGTTTTTGTTTCGGGATTGAAATTTGCTGATTTTAATGTATTTCCACGTGTTAAAAACGAAAATGACCATAAAAATTATATATTAGCTCTTGTTTTCAAGACATAGTATCATTCTATTATATATATATTGAGTTTTCAACAAATGAAATATTTCATCACCAACAGTTGGTACACATGTTTGTTTAAATAACACCCCTCTCATCAGCTGTTCATAAGTAGTAAACATAACCTTTGAGAGTTTGTCAATTGTACGCACGTGGTTGCTATTGAAATTATCGTGTGAAGTTGATTTTTAAATTAATTTAAGTGCTGATCTGAAATGCCTCGAAAGTGTGTGAATTCTGTCGATAGCTTTTGCTATATATGTGGTGAAATAACATTTAAGGCTCAGAAACGTAAAATGTCACCTATCATTAAGACTGCCTATGAACATTATTTTGGTGTAAAAGTTGGGGACCAAGATAAATCATGGACTCCTCATATATGTTGTAATTCTTGTTCCGTCATATTGCGAGAGTGGCTGAAAAATAACAAGCGGGCAATGGCTTTTGCAGTACCTATGGTTTGGCGTGAGCCTACCAATCATACAGACGACTGTTATTTCTGCTTAACTCCTCCCATTAAGCAAGGTTTATCTATGAAGAAAAGAGGAACGGTGAAATACCCTAATCTCCCATCTGCTCTTCGGCCTGTACCACACTCAGACAATTTGCCAGTCCCTTCTCCACCCCAAAACTATGAAATTTTAGAGGAAAGTGATGAAATCTGTGTACAAAAAGCAACCCATCCTTCTACATCCTATGACCCTGATTTTGATGTAAGCGATAGGTCTAGTGATCCGCACAGAATTAGTCAAGCAGAGTTGAGTGACCTTATAAGAGATCTTGGCTTGTCTAAGGAAAAGGCTGAGCTGTTAGGGTCAAGACTACAACAGTGGAATCTTCTAAAACATGATGTGAAAATATCTCAGTACAGACAGCTCAGTACAGGATGCTTCAGAATTGTTTTATAAAAGATAACTAACTAAACGACAGCGATCTTACAATACATCGGATTGACTTAATTGAAATTTGGTGGTACAAACCTCTTTTATTTGTCAAAACACTAAGAATAATGTTTTTTTTTTTTACAATTTTGTACTTAAAATATTCTAAAAGAAACATAACAATATTGTTTTTTGTACTTTCACTTTTCACGTATAGTATAACTACTCTTTAAGATTAAGTGCTGTATATCTCAAAAACCAGAGCTAATAACAGTTTTTCTATGTTATTTTCGTTTTTATCACCCCAAAATTAGTAGAAATAGACTAATTTAGTGTAGGAAACATTCAAAAAATATTCTTTTGTTGTGCAGTGTAATCAAAGAAGCATATGATGTCAGATATTCAATTCATCCTCAATCTTAAAAACAAAGTGGTAACAAAAGACAAGGTTTTATTTTGAGTAGTTTCACAAATACTATGACAATGAAAATTGAAAACAGCACAAAAATCAACAATCAGAAAATAGAGAAAAATAAGATTAGAAATAAATGTAAAATAGGAAATGAAATTGTGACCCTTTTTTTGGGGGAAAAATATTGACATATTTTGTGATAAATTATTCTATTTTAAGAGTTTTTTTTCTTCTAAGAATCTCTTATTCATCTTCTTAAAATGTATTTGTTTATAACCCCCCTCTACTCATCTCTTGTAAATTTATGATCACCAAATATATTTAGAGGCGGATTAGGCTGTTTGCAAACGTGAGTCAACCCCAAGAAATCTCTTTTTTTAATTAATGGTTTCCGTGAGAAAAATTTGTAAGTAACAAACTATTTATTTTATGATGAGGATATTAAAAAAGAATTCCGAAACTTTGTAGAATCTTAAGACTAATTAAGAAGTTATTAGGCACTTGATACTTATAGTTAAGTCACATTTTAAAATTAAATTATTTCGAATTAAATAATAAAAACTCCGTTACAACTTAGTAGATATCCAAATTTTCACTGAGGATAATTAAGATTAAATAACAAAATTTAATTTTTATGCTGACAAGAACAATGAGCATACAAGTATGACATCTAAGGTTTGATATAGACTGGCCAAATAGAGAGAGTGGGGGTGGAGACCACCCACCATTACTCCATTTGTAAATTTCTTCCTTACTAAGCGATTCTCATAAGAACCTTATTTATTGAATGACTACATATATGACTATATAAACATAAATATATTTGTGTACCAAATCTTTATCATCTCCAATGTAGGATTAGTAGAGATTCCTACAAATTTTCAATATATACAATGAAATCAACGTCAAATGCTGAAATCTAAAATTAATGTCAATTATTATTCCAGTGCTGGAATACTGTAATTAGCAAGTACCAAAAATATCAATATCCGGGTAGGTTTATTGTTTTTATGGCTTGTTCAGTAAAATATTGTTAGAAAACTTATATTTATCTCATCTAACAAATTGTAAAAATTAATAGGTGAATAACGAAAATAAATAGCCATCATATTTTAATGTGGTGTTATTGTAATGTCACATTTATTTTTAAAATTCATTCTAAATTGAAAAAGTTTCTTCAAGGCGACAAATAAGCCATTTACTTCTAACAGAAAGGAGGAGGGGATTCTCAATAAAAAGAGATTATTTTGGGGGCAGCCAACTCCCCTGTCCCCTAATTCTTTGGCCTCCAGGGCGTCACTAATACTCCTTTGTAGTTGGGGGGTGAGAGCAGACAGGAATGGACTACAAAGTTGGGGGTGAACTGCCCCCGCGGAAATGGCAGATATTTTTTCAGGGATCTAAGTTTCCCCTCTGGAAGGGCTGGCCCCACTAGAATGTGAAAAATAAAAAGAAGGCACTCATTTTGCTAAGGGAAGTATTTGTCCTTCGCTATCAAATTACTACATTTACTTTTTACTCCTTAGTAAATCCTTCTTTGATAACTGAATATTAACACTTCTCTTTAGTCAATCTGCTAATGTTTAGCAAAATATTATTAAAAAAATATTGAAATTTATATGTTCAAAGATTTGTTTTCAAACTAGCCTTTAAAAATCGTTACACTAGTAAAATATCATTTCATTTTTTGCACATTTTGGAACTATAAAGCAATTTATGATGTTGTACGGAATTAAGCAACTGTTTGACTGAGTGCACTACAATTTTGCCAAATGTATCACTTTTTCGTTACACTGTTTTGCAATACAAAATATCCAAAAGGAGTTACAGGTGGCAAGGATAAATACAATTCACTGTTGAAATAACTTCCCTAACAAGCTGTTGTCTTGCAGACATTGTCCACTTCTAAATAGAGTAACTATTATAAATGTTATTTTTTTGTGGTATTTAATCCCACGTAAATTTTGACAATGTCAGCTCCCCCGAGTATAAGACGATATATTCGTCTGCCTCGGAGGTTAGACTCTCAACACTAGTACGGGGAATTTAATAACTTATCAGACTTGTCCTGGTAGCGTAATTGGTAAGTGCACCGGCCCGGATAGCAGGTGATCCAGGTTCGAGTCCTGTCTGGGACAGTTGGACTTTTTATTCTATTCCCTTGCACTAAAAATTGTTAAGAGTAACTATTATTTCTTACTTTATGGAGTTTAGGGTGGCGAGCTTTTTTTATCTTGAACTAAACCCGTTTTCTACCTGAAGGACTCAGATGTTAGATACTAGCGTGACTTTTTAATTATCCGATTCATAAAATGCTGCATTTTCCGAGTCTATTTCATATTTTATATTTTAATGATTAGGGATTATTTATTTGAGGGTAGGGAAGGCTCCACAGATACTACCTGAGGAAAAATTTTTCGGGCAAGAGGATAGATCCTTAGGTTAAGTAGAGTAGCTACTTCAAATATAGATTGCCTTAATTTCTGTCCAGGTAACACAATCATTTCTTCTGTTCAACTTGTAAAAGTGCAATGGACCCAAAAAATCTTTTAGTAGTTTATCATTGGAAAATAAAAATTAGGTTTGGTTCATTAAGAAAACTAAAATACTTGATTAAATAATTCTATGTTTTTCTAGAATTTATCTTAATAGGCTACTTCAAAAAATCAATAAATAATTCAAAAACATTTTCAACTAGATTCATTAGGATTTGTGGATCCGGTATTCAGTAGTCAGCTGATGATGGATAGGCTGTACCTTACACGGACGGAGCAGATTCTGAAGGAATGTTAAAGCTAATTACCGCTGGGAGAAAACAAACCATGTGTAAGGTTTATATGGAAATAAAAGAAACTAAATATGAAATACATGAATACATGAAAAACAATAATGTATTAAGAATGGCTTTGCTAAAACGAATTACCTCTTCATAGAATTCTCTGGCAAAAGGTGTGATCGATTCCGCCAGAGAATTCTATGAAGAGGTAATAATGTATTGACACAGCTGATAAGATTCATTTTGCAATCAATTCGAGCCTTCTCACGTCCAATAAAGGTGAATTACACTCCTGTTAAATGGCATTATTCCTCGAGTGATCCGTGCTAATTATTGCAAGGATCGTTCGATCCAGAGCTGATTAAAGCTGTTAGGCGTGAAAGTGAATCCAGATAACAGTTCAGTCACCTCTCCTGCTTTGCATTCTGTATCGCCACAATAAAGATTTTTAAAAAATAATATAAAAAAACAACGATAATACATAAATATTTAAATTGACAGTTCGACAGCATCCATTGTAGAGAGAGGACGTGTTTTGTTAGCTCTCTGCAATTGTTTCTTTTGAAGTGATTAAAAGTGTTCAGTTGTTACCAAACTGGTCACAGTTAAAGATGTAGCCAGCCTGAAGACGTTGACAAAGTTTCGAGGAATTTCACCGAGGAACAAGCCCACAGCAAGTGAGTTAAATACTCATTTCTTTTTAGTAGCGAGGGGCATTCAGGCAGACGTGCTTAGTCAGGCGCGTCCCCTCCAGCTCCCAGCCAGCCGGCTGTTATCGGCCGGCTTACACTATCGGCAAAGTAGATTAAGTAATCTCTGCCTGGTCCCCCGGCTTAGCGATAAAGAGCAGTAAATATTTACATTTACTGTTGTTTTTGTTTTTCTTATATTATATTTACGTAATGAGTGATGCTTACCATCAAAAAAAAATAGCGAAGAAAGGAAAGCGCCCTCATTCAGCGGGAGGCTCTCAAATGTCGCCACCCAAAAACAAGCCCAAACACGAGAATAATAACAGAGTCACGAAGTCATCTTCAGCCACCAATATGAGTGAAAATACCGATGAGAATAGCCAACCATCTAACATAAATAGACCTCCATCACCACCAACAATCCCACCCTCAGAAATCGCCCAGAATACAACACAACTAACAGAAACATCGCCATGTTTTACTGCGAACCCATTTAACGTTCTCTCTAATGAAGAGAACATGGAGACCACAAATACCCCACGAATACCAAAGCCCCCTCCAATATTTGTAAAAAACATAGCGAACTTCGGCCTGATGTGAAGACAGTTGGATGAGAAAGTAGGCCGAGGGAAATACACATGTATAAGTCGAAAGACAGATACAAAAATAATCCCAGACTCATCAGATACATATAGGGAGATAGTACGCTATCTGAAATCGGTAAGCGCCCAGTTCCATACTTACCAATTACAGGAAGAACGGACTTTACGAGTCGTCATTAGAAATCTCCACCACACAACACCGAGCGAAGACATTAGGGAAGAACTAACTGACTTAGGGTTCGTAGTAAAAAATATTCTCAATGTATTAAGCCCTGGAAGAGGAAATGGCAAGGCACCACTACCGCTCTTTTTCGTAGATGTCGAAAAAACGCCCAATATACAAGACATTTACAAAATTCCGGCACTATACCACACAATAATAAGGGTTGAAAAGCCCTACGTTAAAAGGGAAGTGGTTCAGTGCCATAACTGCCAGCAATTTGGGCATACAAAGTTTGGCTGTAACTACAGTCCTAGGTGCGTAAAATGTGGTGGCACACACCACAGTACTGACTGCCAAAAGAGGAGAGAGGAACCTGCAACCTGTGCCCTCTGCGGGAAAAGCCACCCTGCTAGCTACAGGGGCTGTGACATATACAAGAAGGTCAAGCAGAGGGTAATGAACCCTCAGGTGCCATCACAACAACCTCCAACCAGGAACCCACGCCCCACTTCAAGGACCATCCAGTCTGGAATCTCCTACAGAGCCGCACTAAGAGGACAGGGAGCTAACCCACAATCGACCAACCAGGAGCCACAACCTAGGCTGAGATCGTTGTCACGGGGCAGACACCAACCTCAGATTCAACAGCCACAGGCGGACCAACCCAGACAAGAAGCGCCTCTTCCTCAACGACAGCCACCCAGGAGAGAGCGACCTGCCATCTCCCATGTTCCTCCATCACCAACTTCCTTTGATCTCCAAGCCATGCTCCATTCCTTCTTCTCCGATTTCCGCGCCCTCCTCACCCCTCTTATAACCCTACTGACAACAGTACTGGATAAATTGACTTCCTCATCTATCTTAAAATGAGTCCTTCCAATTCTAATTCCTTCTCCGTCCTCCTTTGGAATGCTAACGGCATCCAAACACACACAAATGAACTCAAACTGACACTAGAAGATAAAGGTATAGATGTACTATTACTTACTGAAACACGACTAACTAAAAATAAGAAACTCTACATACCAGGCTACACAACTTACCGAACTGATCACCCAGACGGACGGGCTCATGGTGGAACAGCGCTCCTCATTCGCACTTTCCATACTCATCATTTGCTACCTTCCACTCCTACAGACTCCCTCCAATCCACTTCAGTGTCTATCCATACTACCACTTCTCCAATTACCCTTTCCGCAGTGTATTGTCCACCTAACAAACCTGTTACCTCAAGCCTATTCCAAGAGCACTTTAAATCCTTAGGTCCCCGTTTCCTCTCTGGCGGAGACTATAATGCGAAACACCTTCAGTGGGGCACGAGAGCGACCAACTCCCGTGGCCGTGCTCTGTATAATGTCATTTCCTCTCACAATTTCTCTACTTTATGTCCCTCCTCCCCCACCTACTGGCCCACTGATACTAACCGCCTTCCCGATATCCTGGATTTTTTCATTTGTAAAAATCTTATTCCTTTTCACCACTCCGTAACTACGTTAAATGATCTTTCCTCTGTTCATAGCCCTGTACTCCTGACACTATCACTCACACCCATCCCTAGACAATTTCCACCATCACTAATAAATGGTCCCATTGACTGGCCATTTTTCAGAACTCTACTTTAAGAGTCGCTTGACCGCGGAGTCTCCTTGAAAACTCCTGAAGAGCTGGATGATAGTGTCCAGTTCTTTACTGTCACGATTCAGCAGTGTCTCTGGGAGGCAAACTCAAAATCTAACTGCACCCAGTCCACTATATATTCACCAGAGCCCATCCCCGACTCAATTAAAAACCTTATACGGGCAAAGCGTGAAGCTCGAGCCCTGTTTCACAGGTTCAGGCATCCCTCAGACCGAAGGAAGTTCAACCAGCTATCCCGTCTCGTAAAACAAAAACTAGGTGATTTACGGAATAAGGCATATAATGCCTACCTGTCAAGCCTCACAGTAGCAAACGAATCCCTCTGGACTGCAACTCGCAGAATTCTGAAACACCATGAACCTTCCACCCCCTTGCGTCGAGAAGATGGCTCCTGGGCCTCTTCCGACAAAGACAAGACCCAAATGTTTGCTCGACATCTAAGAGAAACATTTACTCCTCTTCCAGATCCTAACAGTTTGTCCAATAATGCAGAGTTTGAGGAGTCACTGGACACACCATTACCAATGTCCTTGCCGATTAGGGCAGTAACTGCATCTGAGGTCAAGTATATTATTAACCATCTGCCTAAACACAAAGCACCCGGCTATAATTTAATTACCGGATTAATACTTAGAAACCTACCCCAAAAAGCAATCATTTTCCTGACATACCTCTATAATAGTGCTTCGAACCACCCACTTTCCACTTCTCTGGAAATCCTCTGAAATAATCCTGTTTCCCAAACCCGGTAAACCTGCTCACAATACATCATCCTACCGACCAATCAGCCTTCTTCCTTTAATGTCCAAGGTATTTGAGAAAGTTCTTCTAAAACGAATGATGCCTATCATAAATTCCTCAAATATCCTTCCCAATCATCAGTTTGGCTTCCGTTCCCAGCATTCTACCGTCCAGCAGGTGTTTCGCGTTGTAGACTACATTTCCTCTTCCCTTGAGCGAAAAGAATTCTGTCCTGGTGCATTCTTGGACGTCACTCAAGCATTTGACCGAGTATGGCATTCTGGACTATTATATAAGCTCAAGTCCATATTCCCAAGTACCATCTATCTAATCCTTAAATCTTATCTCTCTAACCGATTCTTTAGGGTCCGGCAAGGATCAGATTACTCCGAACACTTCCCTGTGAAAGCGGGCGTTCCACAGGGCAGTGTGCTTGGACCTAACCTTTTCACCCTTTACACTGCGGACATCCCCACCCATCCTAATACCCTACTGGCCCTATTTACAGATGACAAAGCGATCCTCACTTCCCATCCTGATCCTAAAACCGCTTCCAATATTCTACAAAACCACCTAGATGCCATTCAGCACTGGTGTAGCAAATGGAGAATTAAGATAACTGAGTCCAAATGCGTACAGGTAAATTTTCAACTAAGAAAAGATTCCCCCTCTAATGTCACATTTAATAGTATACCTACACCCCTCCTTGATTCAGTCCGTTATCTTGGGTTCCACCTCGACTCACGACTTAATTGGAGCCAACATATAAAAATCAAACGACAAGAACTCAACAGGCGCTACGGACTCTTATACAGGCTAATAAACAGGCGTTCACAGCTCACAACAGAGCATAAACTGACTCTATATAAAACACTAATACGACCGATCTGGACATACGGTGCAGAACTCTGGGGTGCCGCTAAGCCTTCCAACATCCAACGTATTCAATCCTTCCAATCCAAAATCCTAAGAGTTATTGCAAATGCTCCATACTACGTATAGAACTCTACCCTACATCAAGATTATAATATCCCATTCGTCCAAGACTTCATCTCCACTCGCTTCACGCTCCTCCACTGTAAACTCCAATTTCACCCTAATCCATATGCCCACTCCCTGTCATCGGACTCCAACCCCTATGATCCACCCCGACGACTAAAAAGAAGATGGCCCCGTGACCTCCTGGGGACATAATCTGTAAATAAATTGAGAGTGGTTTCATTGGTCACCTTCTCTCCTCATGTGATTGATATTGTATGTCATTTGTTTTCTTCTCTAATTCATTGTGGTGATCAAATTACAAAATGTTTTAATTTAACAGAATGTAATAAATAAATAAAAATTAAAAAAAATATATATATATTTAAATTAACGTGTACTTCGCTTCATAGAGAAGCTGCACAATGCCAGAACTCCTAAATCTTTATTTACAATATTTAAAGGTTTGTTTTTTTCATATTATTGTTATGAAGTGTTGGCAATGAGGAGGTCTCGTCCATTTCCTATTAAGGCGACGTGGTGGGTATTAGGATGAGTAATATTGGATAGACTTTGGACTAATAGATTGGGATGCATGGAAAGGTCAGAGTGGAATTTATTTAAACGGGTTGTAATGTTGTCTTTAACTAAAGGGATTTTAGGGTCATTGTGGAGTAAGTAGTTTGCGACGTAATAGGGTGCAACTATGATTCTTAGGATTTTGGATTGGAAGGACTGTATTCTTTGGAGCCACAATGAAGAGTATCATCGAATACTGTTCATTGTGTTAATACAGTAGACGAAGCAGTAAATGTGATCAAAAGTCTTAGCTTCATTAACAAGCACGCTTTTCACATGCCCGGCCAGGGGTCAGATTCTGATGAGCTCATACGAATAACCGGGTAAAACCAAGAATTTCAATATCGCAAATTGATTTTTAAAGATTTGTACATCGCGTAAATAATAGTTCTACAAGGGAAGTTTTGATGGTGATATTTATATCAATTAATATCCATAGATTGTGGATTTGAGGCATTTGGGACCAATGGGGAGGGAGGCGTGATTTTCAAATTAAGAGTATCTCGACGAATTCTATAACTCCAACATTAGGAATTACGAAAGCTGGTAAAAAATGGAGGGTATTTTTATTTAATTATCGTAGATATTATTGTTGGATGTTTTTTTGTTGTTGTGGTTCGGTTAAGGTAGATCCAAAACAAAAATACAAATTTTAAAAAATTGTGAATTTTTTAAATTATCTTCCAACTCATTTTTAAATTATCTATAATTATGAAAATGGGATCTTAGAGACACAACATCCCCTCTCGCCTTCATGATAGCCCTGAAGATGGCTTACAATGTAAGCCGAAACGTCGGCAGATAATTTTAAAAATACACATTTTTAAAAATTGTTAGTAGTTTTTTGGTTCTACCTTGACCAAACCCAAAAAAAAAAATCATTCAATAGCTGGTTAAAAATGTTTTTATGGCATTGGTCAGGAGAGATATTGGAATTATTGAACCACTGAGGACCGTTAGGTTAGCTCATAGGATCCGTTCGGGCACCGTGGGTTCAAATCCCGCCTAGGGTAAGCTTTTAATTATAAATAAGATTTTGCCATAAGCCATGGTTCTTTAGAATAAGGTGGAAACCTGTAGATATTTTCCTTTTATGATTCTAAGTGGTAGAAAGAAAGACTGACTAACACACACACACACACACACACACACACACACACACACACACACACACACACACACACACACACACACACACACACACACACACACACACACACACACACACACACACACACACACACACACACACACACACACACNCGCACACACACGCACACACACACACACACACACACACACACGCACACACACGCACACGCACACACACAGATCTACAGGTCAATTGCACACTTCACACAGTGATACCGGAAAAAAATGAGGTTTAGAATGGTGTTGCCTGTATGTTCCTGATTTAATGGTAATGAAAGAAAGTTACATATTTGACAAATGACCAGACATATATTTATGCCTTAAAGTACTCTCGTTGAACAGATAGAGCCCATTTATTGTTTCTGTAAGGCAGGATCGATGCAGAAAAAAGAAACTCACAAGTATGTCAAAAATGACATATACTCGGGGGCTTAACACGGCATTACCATAGTACCATTTCTATATAATAGGATCTTCAAGTTATTATATGTGCTGTTGTCTCAAGTATCATTAACGCATGGTGTGCCAAGTATGTCTATTTCAGGGACTCGTGACAGGTTGGTTCTTAGAGAGGGTGTCTTCCTAGGTTCAGCGATCGTCCTACAACTCCCTCCCCTAAATTTTAGGCCGGTTTCGGGGCGAGCAGATTTTTCTGGAGCTTAAACTGTAGAGTTTCAATCAAATATCTTATGAATAAATCAGCTGGAAATTAAATTTCACATTCATCTGCGCTTCCTACACACAGCCTGCATGACAAGTCTTTGGGGGTGTAATTGAAACAATAATAAAACAATGTCGCGATATATTTCCATTTCAAATCAGACAGATATATGATTATTGGAGAGGGATGAATAGTGCGAGGGGGTTGGAGGGGCCGATATGCATACGATATTGGAGCAGCTCCGGGGGGTATATCTTCCCCGTCGCACCCTTCATGTGTACGCCCCCACCCTCCGCGCTGTTTGCTAGTCAATGTTATGTCTGTCATCACTCCTGTATTTTATCCCTCTTCTCTTCACCCTCCGTACTGTATCTCTGATATGTCCATCACTCCTCTCAGCTCTTTTCATTTATTTTCCTCTTTTTCTCGATGTGTGCGTAGCCTGGAAAATGCTGAATAGATCTTGCTATGGAGGATCTGCAAAAAAAAAAAAAAAAAAAAAAAAAAAAAAAAAAAAAAAAAAAAAAAAAAAAGGTAGAATTTTATATTTTATTAAATATTGACAAAGACCGAATGAGACGAATTTGATATAAAAAGCCGGAAAAATTCGATAAGGGTAAAAATATAACTAAGCAAATTTAGATTGAAAGGCAATTCTAAGGGTGCTTAATCTTCTACTTTTGGAATAGCTTTCTCATTCCAACATTTAAATAGAAAACTCATTACATGGAACCCTTACAAATAGATTTGGGCATCGAAATCTGTAAATTATTACGACAATAAGAAAACATATCATTAAAGATTTTTCAATTCTACATTTTTCTTAAGGCCATTTTCTTCATTCCAACTAATGATAAACTTAAAGTTTCGGGTAAATTGTTCAAATACCAAATTCGGTTCATCAATTTAAGATAGCTAAGTCAAACTTAAATGGAGGTTTGCAAGTAACCCCCTAAAATGTATTGAATAAGCAAATGATAAACCACTTATAAATATTTAATTTGGTTGTGGTATTTTATCCCACGTAAATTTCAAACAATTAATGAGAGGGAACAGAATATAAAAAACTATCTGTCCCAGCCAGGAATCGAACCTGGATCTCCTGCTATCCGGGCCGGTGTACTTGCCAGTTATACTACCAGGACGTGTTAGTTGTCTCATTCAATTCCCTCTACACTAGCAAGAGTCTAACCCACGAGAAAGGCGACAACTTCGTCTTGTACTCGAGGGAGCTGACATTGTCATACATTTTGTCGACTCTCGTCATTTACTTTATTTAATTTTTTCTTTATAAATATTTAATTTGGTTGTGGTATTTTATCCCACGTAAATTTCAAACAATTAATGAGAGGAAATTGAATGAGACAACTAACACGTCCTGGTAGTATAACTGGCAAGTACACCGGCCCGGATAGCAGGAGATCCAGGTTCGATTCCTGGCGAGAACAGATAGTTTTTTATATTCTATTCCCTCTCATTAATTGTTTGATAAACCACTTATTTTAACTAGTTTCTCCAAAGTCATCTATCTACTGCAGCCACCCTATTCTAAACATTTATGGCTTTGGGCTAGCTTTTATTTCTTGATAAAATATAGCTTTCTCACAACGCCAAGATATTGAGGTTCAGAAAGAACTTAGTTTAAATCAGGCTATTCACATTCTACTATGGCTTAGTGCAACTCACACACGCAAAGTTAAAATATATCTCCTTATATAAATATATGTGTATTGGGTGTGTGCGTGGGAGGGTGTTCGCACCCAAATAGTCGCTGTTTGTGTGCACTCTACAGCTTTTGCTGAGAATGTTTTCAGTGAATCCCCCATGTTTCTTTAATTTATTTTCTTTTTTTTTCAATAACACTTTAGTGTTATTTCTTTTCCTTCTCTTTATTGTAAAATAAAATTAGCCATTGACTGATCTTTACTCAGATCAGTGTTCGTATTGGGAAATCTGCTCATCAGATTACGCAGCACTTGCGTTTTGGTCTTTATTCACTTCTTCGCTACTGAAATGTGGAGGGCTTTTATTGTCCTCATCCTGATATGACACAATAAGAATAAATTTGAATCGTATTTCCCTTTTCTTAACTAAAGAAAAAAAAATGTGATCCAGTATTTGTAATGAGTCTAACTTTATCACTCTGGTGGAATTAACAGTTTTTAAGGGAGGTCAGTTATTTTGGTTATGGAAAGGATGAAAATAAATTCTTGTAAATATGTTCCTATTGCTCATGAAAAGTGAAAATTTTCGTTTTCCAAAAGGAATTCCTCAAAGGATTTATCCTGGGTGTGTCAAGGATCAAACGGTGTCAAGGATCGGCCATACCCTGAGGATGGAAAGGTGCCCCCCACCCTCCAGAGGTGACGACTTCTCCAAAGAGAGTAAAACTTTCTAAAAGCGATTTGTCGTTCTTCCAATATATATAGTATTATGCTCGTTATGGGAATGTCAAGAGGTTAAATAATTTACCTTAATCAAGGATTAAACGGTATGTTTAATCTATTAAATATTTTGATTTAACATAACCTTGCTGAATACATTTTTGACTGACATTGATAAGTCTTTCAGGTGACAACAAAGATGCAAATCACACTTGAAGTAACGTCTTAGCCTTCTGTTGTCTAGCAAACGTCTTCTACTTGAAACATACGTAAACAGAGTAACTATTTATTTTTTTAGATTTAGGCGTTAAAGGTATTATCTATTATCTTTTCATGGTCTTAAACTGAAATCATCTATAGATGAGATTCTCATTATATGAGAAAACAATTTTTTTTTGTTCTTATTTTGTCTTGCTCTCATTCTGACCTGCAATCATTTTTTATTTGCCCATTAGATCTTATAATATTATAAAAACTAAATACACCCTTTCTTAACTGCAGAATCTTGTCGAAGCAGAGTTATTGTAGCTGCATAGAGATATACGTTGAAATGTAGACTGCCTATCGATTCTAACAGTATGACAGACTAGGGGAGACTGATGAGGGAAATGTAATGATCAAACAAGAATTTAAGGACTGACAACTGTAAGCAATTAGCCAATGACGTAATACAGATTGGATTAACAATTCTTTGCACATTATATAAAATAAATGGCAAATTCCTCAAAAATTTCTGTAAAAAACAAAAACAAACATGTTCACGTAGGCTTCCACAGTCATCAGATGTATGTAAAGTTTTTTCCGGGTTGGACCGTGTAAAGTTTTTGATGGTTGCCGAGCTTTCGCACATCTTGTGATGGCTTCTTCAGGGCTGAATAGAGAATGAGAAATGAGAAATGAGAAAACAAACATACCAAAAAAAAAACCAACAACAACAGCTAATTGGTGTTTTAACTTTCGAATTCCAAGATTCAACAAAGAGAAATCTGATTTCCTTCCCAGCCCCCACCAATATTTACATAGAAACCAAAAAGCCACGTTGGGATAATGGGAAACGAAGAAGTTGACGTCCTAGCAAAGGAAGCTGAATCGCTACCAGTATCCTCGGATCTCAAAGACGAAAAACACCATTTAAAAAGAATAATTTGGAATCAGTGGCAACTAACATAGGACAGAGGTTCAACACGACTGCGATCTATATCACCACAAGTCCGGACTTCGGTCTCATATGAAAATTTGTCAAGAAGAGATGCAGTTGTCACCACGAGGATACGTACAGGACACACAAGTCTAACCCACGATTACCATCTAGTTGGTAGGCGACGACCCACATGTGGCCTGTGTGGAGATCTTCTCAAGGCGTACCACATTATTTGTGAGTGTCCACAACTACAAACAACAAAACAAATTTTTGGCTTAAAGGGGGATCCAAAGGAGATGTTACGAGAAAATAAAAATTTCAACAAGATAATTGAATATCTGAAATACATCAAATTGTACCGGAATATATGAATCTATATACAAAACTTACTTGTCTGTGATAAATTTAGTGATAGTTCTAAATATAAGTGATATTTTATTATTAAATGAACTTAACTATCTTAATCTGATTGAATTTTACATTGACTACTAGATTATTGTTTATTTATTTATTATGATTAGTTGTTTAGAGGATTATTGTTGTTAGTTGGTTAAGAATCATTACAATAATAGTTAAGCGCTAATGACCATCAGCAGTTCATGCGCAATATATAAAAAAAACCAAAAAACAATAAGCCAATGGTAATAATTTAATACAATAAGATAGAAAGAGTAGAACCCACATGGTCACATTGGAAAATAAGATTCCCACTGAACTATCCAACATTTTACGTATTTATTTTGGAGAGTTCTGTGGATTTTATTGTTTTTTTTTTAACTTTTTATATTATTGTTTAAAGTGTGGATTAAAAAAAAATAGTTATATTATAAGTTATAGACATATAACATTAGTTTTGTACATTGCATTCATTTAATTTTTTTTTTAGCCTACCGTAGAATACGTGAATATCCTTCGAATTTTTACAAAAATTCAATTATTATTATAGCGGGAATAAATTAATTTTCTTTCGAAATCAGCAAAAGACAGATTTAGAGCTTATTCGGTTTTTTTTATTTTTATTTTATTTTTTTTTGTTTATTAGACAAAACATATTTGGTGTATACGTTTTTAAAACCAAGCTTTTAAATCAACTAATATCTTCTTTATTATTGAAATCTTTATTAATAAATTTAATACATAACGAGTGAATTGTTTCTGGGATTTATTGGCATACACTTTCATGCGATTAACACAGTTACGAAAAGCTCTTCAGTAATATTGTCAGCAAATGCTCTCTGGTTCTGCAGCAGGTCCGGGTTCTGCGGCCTTAGCGAAATTGCTTTAACTTCCATGTTGATTTTTGCCATTTACCCTTGCATATAGGTTAGTTTAATTAAACATGGGCAACCTGTTCAACTAACTCAAACTTACTTATCAATGTTGTCCGCCTGTCTAGCTTCTCTTTTTCCCAAACAAAGCTGAAAACCCTTCGAATTCCTACCTTTAATTAGGGGAAGGCACTCATTTTTTTAGTCCACTTTTGTTTTCACCGGAGTTACAAAGGCCTTCAGGGGTTGGTATTTGCAACCCTCTACATACCTTAGCCAGATTGTGATTTGTTCTCGCAGAGCCTCCCATCATTTGTCTAGTACTTCACAACAATTTTGTTTCTGCAATTTTTCGAGGGATGAGTAACGTATTCAAGGGGCGCCTGGCTAGCTCAGGGGATCCGTACAGGTCTCGCAATCCAGACGCTGCGGGTTCAAATCCCGCCCAGGCCAATCTTTTATTTATAAATGGATGCTTGTCCTGAGCCATGGGTGTTTAAAATGGGGTGGCAACCTGTAGATAGCCCCTCCCTCTAAAGACCCTAAGTGGTTGCAAGGGAGGCTAACTCAGCAAAAAAAAAAAAAAAAAAAAAAAAAAAAAAAGTAACGTATTTCTATCTCTCGCAATAACACTAGCATTTGTCTCTCCATTATCTACAAACCTTAAAATTCTATAGTACTATCTGTGTAAACAGTTATTTATTACTTTAGTTACTGTGGGGAAAGTTAATCTTTGGTTGAAGTAAGAGAATAAACTATTATTAAGCGATTGCATTTACTTATCTAGTTTGTTGATTCCATTTTATAAACGGTTATTTCTTTGCTCTTTCTTTTTAAGCTTCTAGCCGAATGGTTTCAGTTGAAACAAAGGGTAACAAAGATCATTGTACTTTTAGTCTTTTTTAAGCAAATAATATAATAAAACTATAATAAAATCATTATTACCTAATAGGCTCTAAAGATGGGACCAGGGTTGTTCAGATTAAACTAAGTCAACAAAATATAAATAATATATTGCTTGGACTTCTTGCCCCAACTCAAAAATATTATTAAATGCTTTCGTTATTCTTCCGTATTAAAACATGTCAGTAAATTTAGTGTAGAACAGTGCCTTATGTAATATTAATATATACTACACAATATAAATATCTGAGCAAGGTCGTCTTGTTATGACAAGCAATCCCTAAGCCAATTTCAGTCTTAGGAGATAGTTATCTGTGCTTCTGTTCGTAACGAACAGAGGATTTGTTGTCCGGTATCATTCAAAATTAAACGGGAAAAAATATGTGATGAGAAGAGTGTGCTGAAAATACACATTCTCCAGTATGTCGTGGGCCACAATTAACACTACATTTATAAAATGTTTTTCCACTTGGAACTGTTTGGCCCGTTACAGGATTGCTATTGGCTTATAAATGTGTATACGAAGCGATTAATTTGATTTCAGAAACTGAAAAGTTTTCATAATAATAAATTCTTTGAACCAATTCTTTGCTCTTTTTTTTTTTTTTTNGTCCGGGAGACGTCAAGAATCCGGACCTACATTTCTCTCCAGACACCCCTCTGACATGACCTCCACATCCAGAGTCCTCCATGTCTGCTTCATCATGGCGTTCCTGCCTCCTTCCCATCCTCAGCCGACTTGCTCCTCGAGTTGCATTTTTTTAGGGTTTTCGAAATCATAGTTCCCATTTTGTGGGCTGTCACCTAGAGCAAATATGACGTCAGCACTCCTGAAAAGGTGACTGAGCTCTGATAATGGAATCTATGTACTGAAATGGAAATATCACCATGCATATTTCTCCAGAATATACTGCAAGGGATAGTTCATCAATCAGTAAATTATACCAGACTACTGGATTATGTCGTAATTTACTTGAATGAGCTATCTGGCTAACAAGACCTGAATTGAAAACCAATTCCTGAGAAAACCAAACAATGTAATTTATTTAGAGCTGATAACAGAGTTCATGTAGAACCGTATTTTCGCGGAAAGATGGACAAGACCTTTAACGTTTGCCATGGCTGAGACAACGAGCTGTGATTCAATATTTATCTGGAAAAGGTGGAGTCTACAGCTGTTTGTACAGTATTCAGAAGGCAGCGAATCTGTCGTGCACACTTATCTTAGTGCCGCACATTAGCTATGTAAATATCGCATTTCGGAGAGTTGCCTGCATCGAAGTTCAGTTTCGACCTCTTTGTTTCGGACTATGGCAACTGTATTCCGTTTGCGTGAAGGATCCATGGTAGGTGCTGCTGTCTACCGGAGTCTCCGACGACGAGCTTCTCTCGGGTCCAGCTGAGCCCCGATCTCTGCAAGAAAGCTACCCGACTTGTTCTCTTACGGTACTTTGTTAAGATGAGTGAATAGAGAATTAAATATACCATCTCCTCTCTAAGGGGCTATGGGTCAATAATAATTAAATACAGATATAAGTTGAAGTTAATTTATTACAACAAATAAATATACCTATTAATGGCAAAGAACAATCGAACCTACTTAACATAATAAATAAATACACAGAAAAAATAATTACTTACAAGTAATTAAATTAAAAGAACAAATTAATTAATATGCTTATTCAGGAAGAGGCCTGAAAATTACTTGTGGGGAAGAGGCCATTAATTACTTAATGCTGGGGGTCATCGGTCTCCGGTAGTGGGACTTGGACCCTCTGACATGACCTCCACATCCAGAGTCCTCCATGTCTGCTTCATCATGGCGTTCCTGCCTCCTTCCCATCCTCAGCCGACTTGCTCCTCGAGTTGCAGCTTGTGTCCGGGAGACGTCAAGAATCCGGACCTACATTTCTCTCCAGACACCCCTCTGACATGACCTCCACATCCAGAGTCTTCCATGTCTGCTTCATCATGGCGTTCCTGCCTCCTTCCCCTCCTCAGCCGACTTGCTACTCAAGGTGCAGTTTATATCCGGGAGACCTCAAGCACCCCGACCTACATTTCTCTCCAGACGCCCCTCGGGGCCATCCTATTCGTCGTCATCTTTACCGTCACTTTTTCCACCAAACAAGACATCTCTAACTTATAGAGCCAGACTCCTAATGGCGTGTTCATTTTACTTCCCACTCAAAACCCACCAGCGTGAATAACTTATTAGTTAATTCTAAAAATGAAGGATGCAGTCTAACCTGACTTCCGGAGGTAAGTTAAGAGTTAAGTAAAGTTGACTTCTGGGACATATCCTATTCCAGCAGTAGGACAACAGGATCACCACAAGGCTCAGCCTGTGCTGAGTTAGGAATGCCCTGGACCACACCGGCCTTTGAGAGTCTCCTGGCCGGGGAGCCGATTAGCATGGATACGAAGCCACACGGATGGTAATATAGCTTACGTCACGAAAGCCATTAATATCCCGTCAGATGTGATATATCGGTTGAAGCGTTTGATGGCGGAAAATTCGCTCGGGACCAGTCAGCTGTGAGCCGGCACCTCTCGTCCTCTGAGCGGTCACTGTACACGTTAGTAACTTCTCTTTCTGTCTGAATATGTTAGCTAATCTGTCTAAAGACACTCTTACCTTAGATATCTCTTTATTTTATTTTTATTTTCACCTATTGCTCATCTAGTTTCGATTCCATGTGTTCACTTCATCAAGGTATTTTACCAGTATATTACAACTTTTCTTCAGAAGTTTATTAAGGTTTCATTAAATTTATTAAGTTTAATAAAATATTGTTTTATATAACTAATTAGCAAGCCAAGTACAACTTATATCATTATCAAAGGAAAATATTTATCATATAAATTATAGACGTATAAATATATATATATA
>KZ806992.1:788188-800268 GCA_000696205.2 Oncopeltus fasciatus
TACTAATTTCAAATATTACTGTATTCTCATGACATTGTATTTCTACAGCCCTGAAGATGGCTTACAATGTAAGCCGAAACGTTGGCAGATAATCCTTCATTAAAAAAAAAATACATTTTCTTATTTGTGTTTTTTTGGATCTACCTCGACCGAACCCCAACTAAAAATCATCTTAGAATAATATCTACGGTCAACAAACTCTCTTTTTTGATAATTTTGTTATATTTTTAATTGTAATATAATCCTTTATTGGACTATATGTTAATTACTGAAATTATTGATATACGTTACTTTGTATGAGATAATTTGTCCCAGTTCGGCTAAGGTTGATAAAAAAAATATAATTAAAATACATTTTTTTTTATCTGCTGACTTATCGGCATACCATGTCCGGGCTATCGTCAGAGCTCTTGTTCTTAGAAAACATGGGAAAACAAAAGAACTATATGATTATTATTATTACATAAACTTAACGTTAAATAAGAACAATAAGATAACGACAACAATATCTGTTAGAAAATCCTGTAAATTTCAGAGTCTGACTTCTGATGGCTTACTGTTACAAGAAAGATACCCCCCCCCCCCCTTCATCGGTTCGTTTCAAGTTCCCTGATTTCTAATCCTTACTGCTCAGGTCATGGAAATTTGATCCAGGTGACGACATGTCTCTCTCGCCTTCATGATAGGTATGTGTGGTGAACTTTCTACATAAATTGTTTTTAATTTTCGCGGTCAAAATGCTATTCCGATTGCTGAAAGGGGGCAATTGGTATATTAACAAATCCATGCTTTTTGAAGGTGGTATGGATTACAATGGATCAAAATTTTGTTACTGACGGATGCTTTATGAATTCTGAATTTTACGACAAAAAACTGGAGTGAAAGTCCACACTTCGCATCTTCAGATAACTACTTGTTTCGATCCATGGCCTATTTCCTACCAGGAAAAAATTTAATAATTTTGTAGTTGAAAGTTGAAATTCTGTATCAAGTGTTTGACAGCCACCCCAAAATATGGTATCAGCGTGGGATCTACCATTTGTATGAATTGTATTTCTTAACAAAATATAATATTTAAAATATCTTAATAAAAAATGCTAACTTTATATGCACCCTTTTTACTGCTCGCTTCCCACTTAGAGTTATGATATAAGACAGAAATAAACAAACTTTCAAACAAATTTTTTTCAAAAAACTCATTTGCAATGGACGGTGGTCTGACATTTATATTATTAGTTACTTTCCATATTCTACTGGTCTTGAAATGCTAATTTTAAGGGAAATTATGATTTTCTTTTTGTAAATAACTCAAAAAATAAAGAAAACTATGGAATTAGACTCTATAATATTATGATAAGAGAAAATTATTACTATCTACATTTTAATACAGTAGCGCCGAGATTACAGGTCTTAGGTCGTTAGTACGTTACTGGAAATTTAAATTACTGAAGCTTGGAAGCCGGAAATATATGAGAACTTCCTAGGATGAATAGAGAAGAGGTAAAATTGAAATTCACAATATGAGGGGGGAATTGCATTACCAAGCTGAAGTGTTCCGAAATTTAATCTAGCCCTCCTCCTGCAGATGGGAGGAGAAACCACATTTCATATATGCCTACAGACGGTATTACATGTGGTCGTTCACGGAGAATCCGCCCGCCGCACAGCAAGAGGGATCTAGAGGCTTTGTGATCGCAGATGAGCTTGTGGGGCGAGCTACAGCTGATCATGTCGGCACTACCGGTGCAACAGCTGACCTGATCGCTGCTTCCACTGCCTCGGCGATAAATAAAGAAAGTGGATTTTCTATAAATAATTTTTTGGATAAATTAAATAATTAACTAGATTAAATTAATCTCATAAATTAAATTTTAATTGTTCAAGGTTATGTTCACGTAGGCTTCGACGGTCGTCAGAAGTATTTACCGTTTCTTCTTCCGGGTTGGACCGTGTCAAATTGGTGTTATTTGCCGAGCTTTCGCACATCATGTGATGGCTTCTTCAGTGCTGAGTAGAGAATGAAGTTAATTTATTACAACAAATAAATATACCTATTAATGGCAAAGCACAATCGAACCTACTTAACATAATAAATAAATACAAAGAAAAAATAATTACTTACTAGTAATTAAATTAAATGAAAAAATTAATTAATATGCTTATTCACAAAGAGGCCTGAAAATTACTTGTTATATTGTCTACACTTATAGTTTCAGTCACTTAACAACTCACTGTTACCGGCTCTGCAAGGGCCACGACTAGCCAGACGTTCTGAGACGCGCTATTTGACACTGAAATGGACACAGATTCGTGGGGTGGGCCGCATTCATAACTATATGGTTATATCAAGGCTGAGATATACAGTAATCAAGAACAGGTGGGATAGAGGGTGCGGTGCACATACAAAAAGAAAAAATCACGAGGAGTAAAATTTTCGGGGATCTCTCGAAACATTCTCTACTCAGCCCTGAAGAAGCCATCACATGATGTGCGAAAGCTTGGCAACTATCAACAACTTGACACGATCCAACTCGGAAGAAGAAACGGTAAATGTTCAAGGTTATGTTGCAAGTGGAGTGGTAGAGGGGAGAAGTGTGCCACTTACGCACAGTAACGTAAACCAAAGGTTTAGGTGTTAGGTCTTTTACAATAAAGACATGTACATTCAGGTGAATGTACATGTCTTTATTGTACCAATTTGCTCTACAGGAGGCAATATAAATTTCTGTCTCTTTTCTAATTAATTATTTAAAATTTTTGTAAATTCTCATAAAATATGGAACTTATTTCCACGACGATAATTAAAGAAATACATGAAATTAATTTTCATTTTAAATGTCATTAACTAGGGTCATTGATAATCTTATCAAAAGATTTCTAGTCCAAAAGGAAGGGATCCAAGCCGTTCAACAGATGGTGGCATACAACTCTTTCCTCCCCTAAACTTCTTACGTACTCGAGACGTCAGCTCTTGACAAGGGTCTGCGCGTGTGGGCGCTCAGCAGACTTCAAGACCTACAAAAGAACTTTTTTTTTCGTGTGTTAGCCTCCCTTTCAACTACTTAAGCGTCATAGAGGGAGGGGTTATCTACAGGTTGCCACCCCATTCTAAACATCATAGCCAGATTTGGAATGGGGTGGCATCCCGACCGGGTCTCCTGAGCTACCCTACCGGTCATACGATCGAAAATCCACCCCCACCAGGGAACCCCACTGACAGGATCTTCGTCCTACATATTATGTGTAACATTATATATATATATATATTTTTTTTTTTTACAAAATCTGTTATGAACAACTTTAACTAAATTCACCCTGTCTTTGCGATTAAGCTCTATTATTTTTTTAAAGTACCATTTTAAAGAGTATGCAAAAAGTTTCTTCGTTAACCTACACAACGAGCTTGTCTAAGATATGTATCTGAAACTAATTGCAACAGGTTGGATTTCATAAAGATAGGATATTTATTATTTGCAATAATTTACAATCGATGCACTACCCTTTACAAATGGAGTGCATGCTTATCCCTTTATAGATATTATCATAAATAAGTATTTACCACATCACTAAATTAATAAAAAATAATTCTTATTTATANGTTCAATGGTTCAAGGGAGAGAACCACCAGTGCCGCGACTCCGTTAACCCATAACACTAGACATGTTTATATTTGTCGATAAATGATTGTTGTTGATGTTGGCGGTAAATGAACACACGACGATGTGTTTCACATAAAAATCTCTTATTTCATTGGTTATAACCTTAAAAATTAAAAAATAAAAATGTTTTTTAAAACTATTAAAGAAATTTTATTAAGTAGATTAAAAAAAAGACAATTAATAAACATATTAAAATTATGGCATGAATAATTTATGTAATGAAATAATAAGTACTATAAAATTTAATACTACTATAAACTGCTTTATATTTTGACAATATGCAGTAAAATAATAAATACACTTTATGTATGATCCCTGAAAAGTTTTAATAAAGTCACACAAATGAGGGTGACTGAAGTTATTTGTGGAAGGTACATAATCACTTCGCTCCGATAAATAAATGTGACATAAAAGTGATATTTGATCTTCCAACTTATTGCACAGTTGGCAGAATTCTTCAGCTTTGATAGTGTGGGATATATTCCTACATGATATGCCCCGATATTGCTTGTTATCAATCCTTATCTGAGATTTCATCTAAGTGAAGGGAATATCCAGAAATATGGCATGGCCAATTTCTCACCAGGACTATAAATATGTCTAAAGCTAGGAAGCACTATATAAATTGACAAAATGATGGCAATTTATTAATTGTAACAATAATTTTTGTCTTTAGAAAAAATATTTTGTTCCCTGTTTATATTCCCTTATACAAACATATGCGTGGGAAAATATATGGTGGTCAACCAGAGACAACAAGTTACGCGAGATAAAACCTACTCCGAGGGTATGATCCAGTTCCATGTCAACTGACCGTAAGAGAGAAGTGGTATTAGCCAGACTAAGAATAGGACACACAAGACTTACTCTTGGCTATATAATGGCAAAAGATAACCCACCCATTTGTGAGGTCTGTGGACAACTTCTTACCTTCAAACATATATTTACATGGTGCCTGAATTATGAAGAGACAAGGAAAAAATATAACTTAAATGGGACTCTAGACGAAATTCTATTGGATGACGATAAAGTTTCTGAAAGAGGGCAATGGAGTTTAATATTTCATAAAGTAATGATTGATTCTGTGTCAATCATGCTTTGTTTCACACGTCATCCCTCTATGATGCATAGAAATGATGAGCATAGAGGTATGCATTTGCCTCTCAGACGGATTTGAAAGTTCATTGCTGAATGAGAAAAAATAGTCTGGGAATTTCCCTCGTTCTTATGCTCCCATTAATCAGGGGGCCACTGGCTCTGCTGCACAAGAATATTGAATTTTCCCCTTCCCTCATGCAATGGGCTTCCATTAAACACAGATGGCTTTCCCTGCAACACATATGCACACCAAGTAACTGAGAAAAACCAATATAGATTGGTATGTTATATCTTATGGCAACAGATGATGTCACATTTCGACTTTTAGTATTTTTAAATTAATAAATCATTATTTATTAAATTCTGTTATTTAACATTTTGTAATTTGATGACATAGAGAAATATACAGTAAAAAAAAAAAAATTAAAAATAACAATAAAATAAATAAGTGAACTTGACAGTGCAGGGAGAATGGGCCCATCGACCCCAATATTCTTATGTATAAATATAATACATTTCGGCTGTCAAAGATATTAAAAATATGTATCACTCCCTCTAACTATTCCATAATCATTGTTTAAATTAAGTATCATATCCTCCCAGTTCTTGAATCTAGAATTTCTCTCAATTCGGTAGAACATTTTCTCTCCAAGAGATTATTTTTTATTTATTTATTTTTTTGTAATAAATCGCCACTGAAAATTTATTTTAACTATAATGGGTAAGAATTGACTTAGACATAAATTCAAGAATAATTATATATTTTTTACCTCGATTCTCTGATTTTAGTTCTCTCAGAAAAGTGTCTGCTTATGTAAATTTTCGAATTGATATTATTCGTAATATTAGTTTGGTAAGTACTATTCCTATTTACTTCTTCATTTTTTTAAAATTATGATTATTAATTTTTTTAAATAACCAATTCTTCCCTGAGTTTTTTTTCTGAAGTAATACATAAATACAATATGAGATGCCGGTTGTCAATTACAAATAAAGAAACTTCTACTGCAGGTTTGTAGTTATTTCTCTATTCATTTAATCATAGGCGAATGATACCCTTTACCATTAGGAGTGTTGTTTATATATATTGGTTAATGTTTGTTTTCTTTATTTCATAGTCATATAATCACAAAAGATTTGCATGAAAATTGAATATTCTAGAGAATTCTTAAGGAGAAGTTTTATTATTCCTTCCATTTCCAAATTTGATCTTACCTCAGGACAAAAGCAGACATGACATTCATCAGCAGCTGCTCTTAGCTCTCCCCCCCCCACCCCTACTTTTCTACAGGAATTTAACTTCATATTTACTCCGGTTCTCTGAACCCTTCGCATTTTCCCTTCGCTTGTAAAGATTCACTCTGTTTTAAGACATGTTGCGAATGAAACTCATAAAATAGCTTGACAACATTTTAATTTTTAAAATATTGTTGCTAAGCCCCTTAATCTTCGCAGTGTTAATCAGATACACGTTTTAGCATTAACGGTAGTCTATACTTTGTTAATTATTTTTCTCCAAAGATGAGAAAAATATTAAAAATGTATTAAATACCGTTAATTTATTATCACGGATAAGTGAAAATAATTACACACCCCTTCATAAAAACGTTTCAGCGTGTGTATTCAAGCCAAACCCCCTAATTCAGCCTGTGATACATAAGCTAGAATAGGGTTGCGACTTCCCGGCTACTCATGAGTGAGTAAGAGAGAGGTTGCATTTCACCAATACCTCTCTTTCCATAATATTGACGTCACTGTGTTTTCTAGCAAGCCATTTTTCTTTAAATGAAGGCTTTCATGCCTTATAACAATTACAAATAAATAAAGAAAATTTTTAAATTTTGTAAAAAAGTTCTAAAGTGAATTATATATATATACGTCCAAAATCTATAAGTAACTGAACTCCAGAATTTGATATAATTACATTTAATTGTAAAACAAATTAATTAATCTTGTTAATGAAACAAAACAGTCTACGTAAAATAAGCAAATTCCTAGGAATTTTATTAGTTATTGAATCTGTGTACTTGAATGTAACGTGAAGCAAGATCGATTTCAATCAGTGAATGTGAAAGCCAATACGTAGAACATTCCAAAATACAAGTACAACACACAAGATCAAATTTGATAAGCGTGTTATCACCCCCCCCCCCCGTCACCCCTTCTCTTCATAACAGTCTTACTGACTATGGTGGAGTATGCAGAACCATTTATTACATTTTTTAGTCATTTTCAACCCACTTGTCAGATGGAAGGCCACCTTCTTCAAAGCACCCATAACACTTTTTATTTATTTATTTATTTTTATTTTTTATTTTAAATTAGTTTATTATATTCTGTAAATAGGTTTACATATTGTAATTGCTCACAATGTTGTTCAATGGTTCAAGGGAGAGAACCACCAGTGCCGCGACTCCGTTAACCCATAACACTAGACATGTTTATATTTGTCGATAAATGATTGTTGTTGATGTTGGCGGTAAATGAACACACGACGATGTGTTTCCTAAACCTATTAACTATATAACATTTTAATTAAAAATTTAAAGTTTAATAATTTTAAGTTAGTTTAAAAGTTAAATACGTTTAACATTTTTATTGTTTAAAGTTTAAACAATAAATGCAAGGGAATAGAATAAAAAATATATCTGTAAGATAGATACTACAGATCGATCTTTTATTCTATTCCCTTGCATTTATTGTATAAAATTAATGTGGGATTAAATACCACAACAAAAACAATATTTATAAAAATAAGTAAAAGTAAATAACGAGAGTCTGAGAAATAACTTGACAATTTCAGCTCCTTTGAGCATAAGAAAATGTATTTGTCTTTCTCGGAGGTTTAGACTCCCGGTAGGAGTTCGGCGAATTTAATTTTTCTGGCTAGTCTCGGTGGTGTAAATGGCCAACACGCTTGCCCGGTTAGTAGGATATCCAAGTTCGAGCTCTGGCTGAGACAGTTTAGATTTTTTATTCTATTCCCCTTTATTTATTGTTTAAAATTTATGTGGGATTAAATACCACATTAAAAAAACGATATTTATGTTAAAAAAGTGTTTATTTATCAAGTTATAACAACATCCTAGCTGGCGGTGGTTAAAATTTTTATGGGTTAATTCCTAGGAAAACCGCGAGCTGCGTTTAACATTTTTTAAATTTATAGTCTAGTTTTTAATAGTAGCCCTCCATTCATCACCCCCCTCCCCCAATGTTCAAAAGATTTTTTATTTTTTTAATTCACAAATCGTAGAAGTTAACCGAAGATAAATATCCTATGTGCCCTGAACACGTTCCTCACTTTTTTCTACAAAATTTACATCAGTGACTAATTACTTGAGTAAAATTTTCTGCAAAAGTCGTTTTTCATTTATTCCTTCCAAGTAAAAGGTCTGTAATTTCTTTCTGGGGACAAGTCTCTAGTATGAATATAAAAGAGTCGACTAATCATGATTAGTGAATGCCTTGTAATCAGATCCTTATATTCTCTCGGTGAATCTCTGAACGCAAAGCCAATAAGAAAAAATCTTTTAATCTCAGATATAAAACGTTTTTATTCTTTAAAGGATTTTATTTTACACTATACATTTCCTAAATTAAAGCCAAGAACTATTATCCCACCCTTAAGAACAATTATGTTTTGTATTTATGAAATATACTTATTCATAAATAACTTCTTAGTCCACAAAAAAGCTTTTTACCTTTTCCAAAAAAAAAAAAAAAAGCAATAGCGTTTTATTGAACAATTATTAATTTTCACAAGTTCTCAAAATTCGCTCTATATCAAAGTTTATTCAATTATACTGAGAATAGAATATTTTAGGCTACTATAAAATGTATTGATTTATTTACATTTAAATGTTGTCGAATGAGATATCATGAGCATGATACGTGCAAAATAATTCTTCTCATGCTAAAAAAAAGAAATACAAAACATTCTTGAACGAATTACGCTCCTTGACACAAAAATTATGTCTTTAAGGTCCACAAATGTAATTTATTATACAACTTAACCAAGCATTATATCTTTTAAAAAAATACTAAACCTTTAACCAATTTTTCAGCGAAATGAGACATTTTTAACATCATATGGAGACAACAACATAAACAAGAAAGTCGCTGATTGACACACTATTTGTGTCATATAAGTTCAAGAACTAAATTCGCCTTGCTTGATCTTATTTATGAGTTAAAACTTATTTTTTCACGAACAAAATAAGTTACTTGTTACACCATTTGTGTAATAAAGGCTATGAAGGAAATTCTCAGAATTCGCTTTGTACATTTATTATTTTAGATAATAGGTACACAAGAAGATCATATTAAGTCTCAACAACATACATACTCGTATATATTTCACTCTTAGCATCAAACTACATGAGATGTTTCGGCTCATTCCAAACCATCTTCAATACATCGTGTGATACACCATTTTAATTATCATTCCTTGATATTTGTTCTATAAGTCCCATTAGTGAAAAAATTTTCCCCAAGTGGTGCAATCACAATTAATTTCCCTTTTTGGAATATTTATTATTTTTGGAGTATATATTGTTTATCTCCCAAGAAGCCAGCCCTAGAAATAAGAGAACCAATAAAAAAGTGGATATTCCAAATTAGCTTTGCACATGTATTATGAAGGCATTTTTTTTATATTCATATTGAATTTATACAGTTACGAATAAAATAAAATAGCTAATTCATAAAAATTCTTATTCTTTTGACTACAACAACAAAAACCACCCTTTGCTGAACATTCAAAAGAATAAGTAGGAATTGCGGATAAAATGTTAAACTTGTTAAAAATTGTCATGTTTTAAGGGTGTGAAATAAAAAAGAATAAAATAATTGTGTATTATTTAATTGTCTGATCCAAACGAACTTTAGTGAATATAAATGTTATGCCAAGTTATACTGTTATGTATTTTTATAATTTAATACTAATAATATCACATGGTTGGAGGTTAGTTGGCCGTGGAATATTATACAGGAGAAATTAGTCAGATTTTGGCCTGGAATTCAGGAAAACCTTACTTGTTTCTCCAGCGAAATAATATATTTCTCATTCCTCCTGTAGTTATACTGAACTGAGTGTGACTTGCAGACACAGGAGAGCGGCAAGATAGTGGACTCGCTAAAAAGACATTTTATAAAATCTTTGTGGACCCCGCAGACCACGTGACCTAACGGTCATTTGCCCTGTAGGTGGCAGCGTCTTGGCAGGGGGTAATCCCAGTAGAAGGGATAGCTGAGAGGAAGGGTTGTATAGAAGTAGGGCTGGCGAGATGTCGAGGAAACAAGGTAGAATTACAGAGATTTCACTTAGAGAACCACCCATTTTCGTCTCTCTTGTTTAGAGCTTACATCTAAAAAAAAATAGTATTTTAGTTAGAAAATATTTGTTTGAATTTGTGAAGAGATGAAAGAAAAATAGCATATCAAACATCTATCTCAAAGGCAGTCTAATCTTACTTTGTTCGTCTTATTTATGTTACGTAATTAATCGCTTACATTTTATTGTTGTTTGAACTGTACAAAGTTAAACAGAAATATATAAGGTTTAAATTTGTTCCCATTTAAAGGAGTTCATTTTCTTTATTTATTGATTTGAACATCTGTTTTAAAAGATAATATTACGAATCATAATTTAAAGAAAATTACATTTGTACCAATAATAATACAATCAAATTGAATTTTAGAGATATGAAATATCAAGTGAAAGGCACGTGTTATTTTATAATTCTGTTCCTTTGATGTTTTTTGAGAATTTTAATATCTGTTAAAAGCATTTTTTTTAAGCAAATAATGATATTAATTAAACATTTACTTTTATCTTGCAATTATAACTTTTTTGACCGTTTATATTATTATTAGATATTTTTTGTTGGGGACGTGATAGATAGGTATGGTTAATTATATCCTTTTGGTAGTTTGGGTTTTTGTATTTTGCATTTTTCTACATATTTACTACATTCATACTTTTGAAATCACATTACATTTATTTATGGCAATTCTATATAATAATATTGTAAATAATTTAATTTTTTTGTTTTTATTTTTATTTTTATTCTTATGACATTGTATTTCAACAACCCTGATATGTAAGCCGAAACGTTCGCAGATAATTTAAAAATACAAATTTTTGAAATTTATTTTTTTGGATCTACCTTGACCGAACTCCAGTAAAAAAACAACTAATAATTTACTTTACCTCGTAGCACTTGAGGTACAAGTGAACAGAGATGAAGAAGCTCGCTTTTGGCCGAATTTCCCATGAGAATGTCTGAAGACTAAATTGGACTTTGAAATGACCCCATTTGCTGAATCTTCCTGGGGGTCAGCTTTGTGTCTTCGACCTAACCAATTTGAGGCCCACGTGAAAGGGGGGGTTGAGGTCTGCATCCCCAATCGGGGGTAGCAAAGCCTCGCGCAACCCCCGCTAACTAATTAATATTAATGGGGAAACTTGAGATGGAGTTGTTCATTGGACAGCGCTTCAACTAGTCAGGGGTCTGTCAATATTCCTGATACGAGAGTCGTGTGTAGTTCGCCTTCGCTCTGCCGTCAGCCACTTCTTCCCTAACCTCCCCTCTCTGGAGGAGCTATATTCCTCTAGCTCCCCCAGAGATAGATGGTTAGGGATGGTTTGGGAAGAAGTCTCGTCTGCAAAATATCAGGGGAAGGATAAATATCTGTGTTTATATCAGAAAATTTTGTATATGAAGAATATAATTCTAGTGGATTACTAATTTATTCACTTTCCATGTCTGTCCGGCTGATGATACTCCTAACACACATGATCTCAGACACCAGTGAATGTTTTGAGAATTGTGTTTGTAACGAAATTTTGGTGGATAATTTATCCAATAGAAGTGTGTGTTTGTGTGTGTGAGGGGGGCAATGCACCACACGCAACCTATAAATGATCAGGAAGATAAAATAAAAATGGAATAACAAAAATTGAGCTTATAACACTGAACAACAAAGTTTTTGTTACGGGGTTGAAATTAGCTGATTTTAATGTATTTCCACGTGTTAAAACCAAAAATGACCATAAAAATTATATATTAGCTCTTGTTTTCAAGACATAGTATCATTCTATTATATATATATTGAGTTTTCAACAAATGAAATATTTCATCTCCAACAGTTGGTACACATGTTTGTTTACATAACACCCCTCTCATCAGCTGTTCATAAGTAGTAAACATAACCTTTGCGAGTTTGTCAATTGTACGCACGTGGTTGCTATTGAAATTATCGTGTGAAGTTGATTTTTAAATTAATTTAAGTGCTGATCTGAAATGCCTCGAAAGTGTGTGA
>KZ806992.1:816093-830952 GCA_000696205.2 Oncopeltus fasciatus
TTATATATATTATTAATATTATTATTACTTGTAATAATATATATTATTTGAATATTTTTTTTGTTCAATATTGTGTTAGTAGGAAATGGGATTATTGTGCTTAATTTATAAAATATAATAGATGCTTCACAAGATGCATAACTGGAAAATAGTGATTTTTTAGTTGAATTAAACGAGATCAGAAAGGTTAGAGACAGATAGACAGGTTTATTTTGAAGGAGGGCTGATGAATTTTCAGGTTAATGGTTAAAATGTTTGAATAAGTTGGAGAAATTTGTTCTCTGTCAGTTCTGTCGTTAACTATTTAGTTAACTAGTTGTTGTGCTGTAAGTTAATGTGAACGGTTTCCAATAATAGGCGTTTGTTTTCGAAGGCTTCAGAGGAAAGTATGGTAATGTTTTTTAAAGCAAAAATAAAACCCTTCATTTGATTTTTATTATCAGTTTTTGGAATACATTTTTGAGGCATTTTAGGTGTAAATATTGTTAAGAAATGTAAAAAAAATTCTATCAGTTTTTCCTACAACATTTTTATGAGTCTCATCTTAATCTTAAGACCTTGCATTAGTGCTTGACTTCGAGTTCTTACTTTTTTTTTCGGTTTGGTGCAACGAATATGTTGTTAGATAGAATAAATGTCTGCATTAAATGAAGGGAAGAAAATTTGCTCATTTGTAGAGAATATGTTTTGAGTTCGTTCATGGCTGAATTAAACAGAAAATACATTTCTTTAACATCGAGTGTGAGTCAGAACTCAAAAATATCGCTAGGAAAAATTTTTACGGGGTCAAGTCAGTGAAATCAGAGGTCATTAAGTCATATTTAATGACTATATAATAAAATATATTTTTTAACATTATAACTCATACATAAATTCTTAGAATTAAGCGGTAGTTTGATTCAAATGTGCGGTTCTGATAGGAAATATTTATGAAGTTGGTTTGCCTGTGAGTTGGACATATGTTAACATGGGAGACTTTTTGACAAATATTAAGATGTTTTTAAAGGGTTAGGTAATAAATTAATTTAATGTATAACCGGGTGGTAAATACCAATACATATTATGTTGTAACGAAGTTTGGGCACTATACCACACTATATAACAGAAAATATCTCGTATATTGAAATTAGCTGTGTCAAAGAGACTGGAACAAAAATTTCACGGGTATTATTTTATTTATATATTACATTCTGATTATATAAAAGCGTTTTTTTTTTTATTTCAATGAAGAACAAAATTAATTTTTTTTTAATAGTATAAAATGATATTGTATTGAGAGAGAAGGTGACCAATGACACCACTGTCAAATATATTGCAAACTATGTAGGACCAGGATGTTAGGAGGCCATCTTTGTTTGGGCCGACAGAGGGTAGTATGGGGTGCATTTCGGTAGCAGGTCGCTTGTACAATGCTATAAATAGTATTTTCAAATTATTCCGAAATTGAAACTAAAGTAGCAGACTACAAGAGTACATATATACCTGTACTTTCGTACTCCCCAGAATCTGGGTGTCCATTCTCATTCAGAATCCAGACGTAGGCTTCAAAAAATTTTACTCTGAAGAACAGTACAATTTAAAATTGATAAGGACCGTATATTAATAAATATAATAGTTAGATCCAACCTCTATCTCATACTCATTCAAAGTATGCTACATGTGTGTATATATGTATATATATGTGTCTCAAAATTAATGGAAGACTTGAATTTAATAGAAAATTTTTTGGTATTTTTATTGGTATTTTTTTAATGAATCATAAAGTTAATATGATAGGGTTATTTATGGAATAACACATCGGGCAAATTTATTTGCCATACAGCCCATGAAACAATTCAATTTCTGCTAGAGACATTTCTAGATCGTGTCATTTTATACAATTACATTTCTTTTTATGGGGCTGTTTGAAATCACAGGTCTATGTCAACAAGCCCAAAACCACCCTTACATTAAAGGAGGAGATTCAACGCTGCATCAACAAAACTCAGCCACATTAATACGAAATGGTCATGGAAAACCTCGACAAACGAATGCGAATGTGCATGCAAAGCTGTGGAGGCCATTTGCCCGATGTGTTATTCCATAAATAACCCTATTCTTTGTACTTTATTATTCAATAAAAAATAACAATAAAAAGACTAACAACTGTGTTTTCTTTTTAATTAAAATCTTGCGTTAATATTGGGACACCCTCTATATTCACTGTTGTAAGGTGACATAGGTCTGGGGATATTCTATGGCCACCGCCCTCTGTGAGCTCGCCCTTCTCTCTCTCGCCATTCCCTGTTGGCAGCAAAAAGAGTTTCAGGATGTCTTAGGGCAGGTTAGGATGGATCGGAGGTAATTGGCAGGGTCCAATCCTAATTCTCGATCCTAATTGATATCGACCTTCACCCCCCCACGGCCGCAGATTGATTGGACACCGCTTAGTCGGTCGTCTCTCTTTAATCTTCACCTTAATCCCTTCCTCCCAAGTCCTTGCCCGTCTTATACCTCTCACATCAGTTCTGTGTTAACTGCCACTTTCCAACAATTGACTGCGAGCAAATGGTGACTTTTGGGATTAATTTGATCAGTATGCTATTTTGAGAGTTAATAATAATTAAAAATTGGCCAACGAAATGTATTTTTTTTGTTTTGTTTTTTTGGGGGTGATTATGTCAACCACTGGGATCGAACGGGAAGGACTTAATGAATAGAAGCCTGCCAATTTTATTAATTTAGATACATTTCAAATCCATTAATATATTAATGTAACATTTAAAAAGAAGGAAAGTTTAGTAAAAGCTTAATGCTTTTATTTGCTAGTTTACTCAGTAGTTTATTGTCACCGACTATGGGTCACATCTATTGAATACAAATTACCTCTCTTTTAGTCAATATACACAAACANTATATATATATATAGCTAGAAACAATATGGCACCACATATTAATACCCTTATTGTTTAAAATGTTATTGCTGGTGGGATTTCCTTAATCTTAGACATTACAGTCCTCCTTGACTCATGTCCTGCTGAATAATTCCTGACACATTTTTTGCTAACCGCACTTCAATCTTACGCCTTCTTCTTATTCTCATTTTTATGCTCCCATAATTAATATATTTTGCAGTTTTATTGGAACGAGAGATAGTTTTCAATAATTTTTAGTGAAAGGGAACAGAATAAAAAATCTAACTCGAACCTGGATGGGACAGTTAGATTTTTTATTATGTTCCCTTGCAATAAAAATTGTTAAAATTGACGTGGGATTAATACCAAAAAAAAAATTATAAGATAGCTTTCAATTGTTTCGAGTAGTTGGAGTAAGAGAAAAAGCCAAAAATGTATAACAAAATACGTAAAAACGACCAAGAACCAAAATTAATCCTGCATATTGTTATAATAATATATTAAAATAATAATATATTACTAAAACAATAGATTGCTTTAATATTATTTTCGGCGACAATTCCATTTGATGATCATTTATCACACTCAACATGTTTAGGTTTAAAATATATTAATTTTCTCCATTAAAGTATTATATTTTTGAAAATGCTTCTAAAGGGTTTATTTGAATCCCAATTATTGATTTAAAAAAAACATTTTTCTTTAATGTTGGGCAATAANATAAAATCTTAAATAAATGCCTTTTTTAACCGTTTTTTTTGTTATTATTTATTATCACAGAATATTCGCGAGATAAAGTTGCATTTGTTTTATACATTGCTTTTCATATCGATAATAATTAAGATGTTTTTACGACATTTTATTTAGGTCTTCGTCTTAACATCCTATTTATCCAGACCAATTTTATCCTTTGAAATAATCCAAAATTTGCCGAATAAAGCTTAAATATAGAATCTGGTATATTTTACCAGATGGATATATGACTTCAAATGGATATATGATTATAAAATTTAGAATGAACCTTTTTTTTTTTTTTTTTTTTTAGATTCTCAATGTAAGAACTGTGAAGACCTATTTTTTTGTTCAAAAGTAACGTAATTATAATTTGAAGTAAACATTTTAGGGTATAATGACACTAAGTGGACAACTGTAAAATGTCTCTATTATTGATGGAAAATAGCACAGTAAGAATATGAAGAGAGTTTTATAAATCTTTCAGAATGCCGGAAAAAGCTTTCTCCTTTCTTTTGTTAGGTCGGAAATATCGTGGAAGGGTAGCCAGTGGGATGTTGAATATTCATGGGGTGTGATGTAGGATTATCTTGGGGGTAAGGAGAGCGCTAGATTGAGGGTAGGTCTTGTTGAAATTTCAATAATCAACATTGAAACTAGACCCCCTTATTCGGTGTGGGGTGTATCATCTTACTGAGATATCGTGCTTTTTTTTATCACTGTAAGTACATAACAGTGATCATGAAACAATTCGAACTTGGCTCTCAAAATTCTGTAACGAATTTACAATGGGGTCTGTGCGTGTTTGTGAGTGTGTGTTTGGGTAGTTGCAGATGAAACAATATTTTGTGAGTGCTTTACACATCACAGTTCTTTATATACGACTATGATATTCAAATTTTTGAAAAACTTTAAGAGAAGAAGGTTTTTATGTTGGAATGTTTTATTTCTTATTTCATGTGTTTCAAAGTCACGCAAATACAGACAAATGTATTAAATATAAAAAGTGATGCACAAAATGTACGGAATACAATTTATTAATAAAGCGTGTAAATAAATATTTATTACAAGAAACGTCCATTCGAAAAAGTAGGACCATTAATTATTTCAATTTTGATTCGATCTTTTTGTCGTATATCAGGTTATTTTGAGGTTAATGAAACGTAGACCTGCATAATAAATAACTATATTATGTATTTTTTATATATCTCAATATTTATCTACCTATATATCTGAAAAAAATGAATATAAGGAATAAATAACAATAAAAAGCAAACAAGCTTTCTTTATTTCATACAGTATCAAAAAGCAAAGATCAAAAGAAAATCAATAAACTTTTATATAGTAATGACTCTCAATGAAAAGGGTTTAAAAACACTATTAACTTTTCACAGAAATTGATCCTTTATAAATAAATAAAAAAAACTTAATATTGCAGGTGTTTGCTAGTGTAGGTCCAGGGCTATTGTAAGACTAACAACTAATGGAAAATATCTTGTGTGGGTACCAGGAAACCCTGGAGTCGTGGATAATGGGACAGGTTTTAGCATAGCCCAGAAGGAGGCCAGTCAAATTTCCCTAGGGTTGCAACCCTGGTGCATCCCATGCCATAGGAAAGAGAGGGATGACTGAGCATCTATTCATCCCCAATAATAAGAGTAATCACAACACACAGTTTTGGGTAATCAATGAGGAACATCAAAGGGCTTGAGACACTTGTCGGCCATGTGCGATCTCTGCGGATTCTGCCAATGTCGGGCACTAGCTACACAAAGGTTTTATTGCTTTGGTGATATAAGCATCTGAATATCTATGAGGCCAGATGATAGCCAAGAGGCCAAAACCCTTCCATAAGGAATATAATTATCAGAAAGAATCATTATTATACTTCTTATCAATGCGGCTTTTTAAATCAATGAGTTATGAATATTTCCTAGATTAAGTGGTTTACTTATTTAATGTTCCATAGCTAAAACTGCTAATTCTGATGGCTCAAGTGTTAATGAGATCTTAAATATTAATTCAATATTGTTTCTGGGGTAGAGAACTTTCAGAAACATATTATCTATCGGAAATACAAGAAAAAGTTTATTGTTTAGTGCATGACCTTTCATTCTCGATACATGAAAATGAAAAATAAACGGTAGAAAAATTTTGAAAAGATTAATACGTTAATTTATTTGAGACGATTTTTTCTATAAAATACTATATTAGGATATACACCGAGTAAAGTATAAACTTTTTTCAATACCAAAAATATTAAGAAAATGGGCCCTTAATTTTATAAATTAAATTTTAAGAATTTAATTGCTCTAGCTCTGGTAATATATTCCATCTATGGCTCTGACGATTAGTGAGCTCCCTTCTCATCTGCAGAGAGTACCAATTATTTAATTCATTTGTTTATAGAATTTTTAGAAAAGTTAGTTTAAAAAAAAAATAAAGTCAATTTTTTGTTTAAAAAATAGTAGTTGATGTTTACTAACCGCGACCTCCAGTCATTTTTACATTAATTAGCCAAAAGTAAAATTTCACTAAGAATATGTTAATAATGCTCCTTAAAAGTTATATTGATAACAAAACCTAAATAATTATTGTCCTTTTAAGATTTGCAGATATTATCAAACATAAAAATAAAATTTCTGAGAAATAGCTCGGTTCTTTTAGAAGTAAATGATCAAATAGATTTTTAAAATTAAAAAATATAAAAAAATTTAAATATCGCTATTAAGTTTAGTATTAATGAGTTTTTGAAAAGTTATTTTAGTTTTGAGTTGTGCAGTTGTTCTGAGGAAAACATTAAAAATTAGCTGGAACAAGGAGTAGTGAATGTTTGAAGAGTATTAAAAAGTATAGCAGTGTAATATAGGAGCATATAACTAAAATTATAATACTATTTTTTTTTATTAAATTTTAANATAATATATAACTTTTGACTTTTTAAGATTTAAGCTAGACATAGTGAGCTTAACCTGCACAACTCATTAATAACTTTAAGTTAAGGCATTATTGATGATAATTGCAGTGTAAAAATTTGTAGGAAATTTAGTTTAAGTTTTCATGAAAATACAATATCAAACGCAAAACTAATATTTGTAAATTGTGGATAATTGTGACACCCTGCTTGGAGTTGTCCCCAGCGTTTATACAAAAAAAAAAAAAAAAAATATGCCTTCAGATTTAGTTTTAAATTCTTCAGCTTCCAAAACCGAATCCTGGACTAACCTTTCCACATAATATTGAATATGTTACTAATTTCTAAAACAAATATATTGACAATTTAATGTTAAGGGAATTTCAACCCTCAAACAAGAAATGGAATGTTTAGTAGCTGTCATAAAAAGTGGAATTATTTGTATTTTAAAAAAACAACTGGATTAAAAAACACTAAATTTTATTTGAAACCCTTTAAAATTTATCGCAAATATTAAAACCAAATAGCTTATGAGGGTTTACGAATAATCATTAAATATTTTATGAAAAATTATGATTTTTTTTGTTTATATTTGCTACCAGAAACCCATTTTATAAGTAATTTAATACAATTATTATATGATTAATTCCTGAGCCCAATATCCATTTTGGGGGATTTGAATGCGAGTTCTGGTAAATTGTGTAGTTCTACCTCTAATTTTAGAGGCAGAATTAAATTAAAATTTTCAGAAGATTACAGACTTAGTAGTCCCCAATGACTAGTCTCCCACACCCTGGAATGCACTAAAAGTGGTTCATTTTCCTCCATTCATCTGGCATTTTCCCCTTCTGTATCCCCCCCCCCCCCATAAAATGACGGTATTTCTTGGTATAATAATTCATATGCTATATGCTCATAGCCGTATGTAATTGTGGCTAATTTCATGTTTTAATGCTACAATACGAAGCATCAAAATTAATATATATATATATAGTTTGGGTAGTTGCAGATGAAACAATATTTTGTGAGTGCTTTACACATCACAGTTCTTTATATACGACTATGATATTCAAATTTTTGAAAAACTTTAAGAGAAGAAGGTTTTTATGTTGGAATGTTTTATTTCTTATTTCATGTGTTTCAAAGTCACGCAAATACAGACAAATGTATTAAATATAAAAAGTGATGCACAAAATGTACGGAATACAATTTATTAATAAAGCGTGTAAATAAATATTTATNATTAAAACATTTGAAATATCTATCAATTATATCCAGTTAATAATGTTTAAATTATAAACGAAAAGAAAACACTTCAAATGAAAATTGTCAACTATAAATAATTATTTTATTTGTGATTTTTAATCCAACGTAAATTTATATCAATTAATGCAAGGGAATAGAATAAAAAATCTAACTGTTCCAGGCAGGGCAGTAAATAACGAGAGTCGACAAATAGCTAGACAATGTAAGCTTCTTCGAGCATAAGACGATGTATTCCTCTTTCTCATGGGTTAGGCTCTCGCTAGTGTGTTGGGAATTTAATAAGTTATCTCGGTAGCGTAATAGGATAACGCGCTTGCCCAGTTAGCAGGAGATCCAGGTTCGAGCCCTGGCTGGGACAGTTAGATTTTTATTCTATTCCCTTGCATTAATTAATGATAATTATCAACACATTTCATCTTTAAATATTATAAATTAGACAAATATATTATCATATAATTTATAAGGAGAATATATTATCATTTCCCACCAGTGATAATTATTTAAAATATATTGTTAATATATGCCAACAATAAATATTTCTCCCCATTTAATTAATAAATAGTTTCTGAATTAAGCAATGGTTTTCTCCCAAATGAATGACTGGATAGTGATACTCTTTGGGAAATGTGTCTCTGTCATCGGTGAGCACGGTTTCAGTCTGAGCGTTTCAGTCCTCGTTTTGATTATTTGTCGATGAAATTGAGGGGCAGGTCACTAATCGCATACGATCTGCTTTCTCGTCCGATTCCAGGCCTTTGTCAGAACCCAGCTGAATAAACCGAATCGTTTTTCTTTCCATCTCTCCCTTTATCCATATTTTAAGGAAACTCTGTTCTGTTCCCTCACAATTTGTCTTTTAATTCCCAATATTCAAATTTTAATAAAGAGTAAAGTAGCTTCCACTTTATAATGCCCTAATTTATTATTATATTTCTATATATTTCTTTCCCTTTAATATATATATTTCATATTATATTTTTATCAATTGTCTAAGAGATGATTTTTTGGNTATTAAGGTTTTAAATTATGGTCTTACTTTTAATCCCTTTCCACCTTGATTGATTTTACAAAAAACAAGCTTAAATATCGAATTTGGTTTTATATTTATTTTATTTCATTAAGAAATAAGAAATTAAGCGTATGCAGGCATATCTATTATTGGACCCTAATTGTAGCTCCTCCAGCAAAAGATCGGTGAAGATCTGTTGACATTCTTCAAAAGTCGCATCATAGATATAACATCATGAATAGCATGTACAGTTTCTTCTTCCGGGTTGGACCAAGTTGTTGATAGTTGCCGAGCAATGGAGAATCTATTCAGCCCTGAAGAAGCCATCACAGGATGTGCAAAAGCTCGGCAACTATCAACAACTTAACACTGTCCAACCCAGAAGAAGAAACTGTACATACATCTGACAACCATGGAAGCCTACGTGAACATCATGAATAGCTTTATATCTCCTTGGAAAATCTGCTATAATAAAAGAAAAAAAAAAGGTATAGCTACTTCAAATTGAGTTTCTTATTGACGTCCTGGAAAGGACAATTCTACATTCCTTCTGACTACGTAGAATAAAATTCTGTACTCTACTTCATATTACTTATATGGACAGCGGGAAGTCCGGCAGCGAGAAGCCAACCAAAGGATACGTGGACATGACATTTTTTTTTTATAAAATACAATTTAACAATATATATACTTGTGGTAGTGGGCAATATCGATAGATGACCGGGTCACTCTGTAGTAAAGTAGAAAATAAACTTATCGTACACATTAAAACTGCAGTAGTTATTAATAAAGTGTCAAACAGCCAATATTACTTATATTTCATATTATATTTTTATCAATTGTCTAAGAGATGATTTTTTGGCCACTCTTCGGTCCTGATAAATAAGGAATGTTAAAGTAAATTTTAGATAAATATGTAATGTATGAAAATAAAAAGAAAGCTTTAGAGTCTCAAGGTTAAATGCATAATTAGGCATACTTCAAGGCAAGATGAGTAAGAGGTTCAAATTTTCACAAGAAAATTTGGGCCATGCTTAGTACATAACTTTTTGCCTGTAAAATTGAAATATTTTTTTTTTCTTTTTTTGCGGGCGTCAGGGTAGCCCAGGGGATCTCTAGAGGTCTAGCAATACTTGCGCTGCGGGTTCAAATCCCGCTCTTTTCAATCTTTTATTAATAAATAAAAGCTTGTCCTGAGCCTTGGTCGAACTGTAGATAGCCCCTCCCTCCATGACTCTGAGTGGTTGAAAGGCAGGCTACACTATAGATAAAATTAAAATTGACTTAATTAACTCTCAATCCAGGAAGTGTAAATATTTTGAGAATTTCATACTTGAATGAGTTGAAGGATTTGCTAGGAATAGTGACGATTCGTACAATATCCATTCATTAGTCCACTGTCCCGAGGGAAATCACTGTTCTTGCGGATCTAGCATGTCGTACGCAGACAGAAAATATATTCCACGAGAGGGAGGATAAGTCGTTACTCCTTGGACAGCAGCGCACGCTATCCCGCAACACGCAATCTCCTCTAGACAAAAATCCCTTCAACATCGCTAACTGTGAAATATTCACTTATCCCTCAGCCCTATGTATAACTGTCAGTCTTATGTATTACTGTATTTACCCACAGACTTAGACTCAACGTAACATCAGGAAGTTTGGAGAGAGTTACTGTCGTACTTCACGAGGAAGGATTGCTCAGAGATTCGGAATTTGAGAAGTTAATAAATACTTTTTTTAAAAATCAATTTCAAAGTTTCGGCCTTGATTGTAGGCCTTCTTCAGGGCATTTGTATTTTGATTCATTACATCAATAGCAAGTCATTTGTATTCCGTGTGTGATTTAGCCTGAAGTGGGAGTGATGGAGGAAGAGTGTCTCTTACTTTAGAGCAACTAAATTGGGGCTGAGAATTATTTTATCTTGTGTAATACTTATATTATTTATCAGAAAATAATTCTGAGTGTAAAATAATTTTCGAAAAATTAAAATATTAATTCAAATTCCACTTTAGCAGGCAGTTTGATCCTATTTCATCCAGACAACTGTCAAAGGTGACCAAAACTTCACAAACGGGCTTAAACCAGCAATGAATAGTCGTTAGAAACAAACTACCGATAATATCGATTAGTATTTCGATTCGATATATTTACAGCCAGACATTTCTATTCCGTTTGGGATTTATCTTAAAGTTAGTACTAACTTAGCATAAATTTAGTACATTCACTCCAAGTAGGCTATTTATATTGAAAACTCATTTTTATTTACAATTATTACAATGTGGCAAAACGTTTATATTAACATTCATTTTTCCATCCTTAAGTATTTGTTGCTTCCTTCGTCTTAGTATGCAACTTCTATGTAAAAAGAAGAGTAATGCATGCAAATTATTACATTTTAGTGACATATACATGTTTGGTGTCTCTCACCACTCCTGCTATCCTGGCCATACTGAAGAACAATGAGCATACTTGTCCACAAACTGTTGACCAAGATTGGCCAATAAGGGATTTTAGATCTACCTTCCTCCTCGGACAACTGTGCAGAAAATATCTGCATATTAAAAAAAAAATCATAATCCTTGGGGTTTTGGCACTTTATAATTAAGTCATTACCCAAGGGTTGGTTATAGGTATTAACATTTCCGGTATTTCCTTTATAGAAATATAAAAATTATACACTCCAAGGTATGAAATACAGAATAAAATAAATTAATTTTTAGTGCAAAGAAACCGAATAAAAATCTAACGTCCTGGCTGGGACAGTTTTATTCTGTTCCCTTGCACTAAAAATTTGTAAAATTTACGTGGGATTAAATACCACAAAAAAATTTATAAAATTTAAATTTAAAAGTAAATAATGAGAGTCATTTAAACAGCTTGACAATGTCAGCTCCTCCGAGCATGAGCGATATATTCGTCGGCCTCGGAGGTTAGACTCTCGACTCTAGTGCGGGGAATTTAATAACTTTTCAGACTTGTCCCGGTAGAATAATTGGTAAATGCACCGGCCCGGAAAGCAGGAGATCCAGGTTCGAGTCCTGGTTGGGACAGTTAGATTTTTTTTTTCGTTCCCTTGCACTAAAAATTAGAAAAATTTACTTGGGATTAAATACCACACAAAAAAAATTATNCGACTCTCGTTATTTACTTTTTTAAATTTTTCTTTATAAATATTAATTTAGTTGTGGTTAATTATCCGACGTAATAGAATAAAAAAATTTATCTGTCTCAGCCTTCTATTCCCTCACATAAATTAAAAGTGTATATATATAAAAAAAAATACAATGCTTGTAATGCATATTACAATTTAAATTACCACATATCTATTAAATATTATGATAAGTTTGATTGACGAAGATTTCTGATTGTTCTTAGTATTTGGAAAGATACGTTGTTGACTGTAAAGGCACACGAATGAAGTGGATGCCCGGGTGAATGTCGAAGTCTTCCTAATTTTTATTACAATGTGTATATTTTATAATTTACCGATATTTCGAATTGCATTATACATTCAAAGATCTAAACAAAATTAAAATATAGTAGTGAGAGATAAATAAGCTGGTAAATATAATTGATTAAAAAGTAAGTGTGCAGTGGGCAAATTATTAATAATATCAACATTTTCATCGAAACACACAAATATATCCAAATTTATTGTTTATATTTTTGAGGGCGATAGATGTAGGGGTAGAACAGGTCTATTTGTCTGCCATATTCCTCTTCCGCGAGGGTCGGATGTAAAACGTCGGACGTTCCGCGTGAAAAATCCCCGGCAGTAAATCGAGCGAGTATTATCGGCCAATGGCGGGATACGACTGTCCTTCGCAACCCCTTCATCATCATCATCATCCCACCCTTCCCGCCATGCTTCATCTCGTCTTCCTCATCCCTCGAGGGGACTCAGAGTTACCCCTCAAATGTATGTAATACTTTAGAGGGAGTCCACTTGTACCCTAGAACTGTCGAAGAAAAAATGTCCTAACCGACCTTTTTCTGCTGTACAATTGACTTTTTAAAATTAAACTCCCTTTACTTGATTTTAAAACTAGAGAAACGAAATGATAAACTTTTAGATTTTACTATCATACTTTCTTTTATCCGTCTTCATTGGTTTCTGCAAACCATCTTCTGTTGGCTAATAGAAGGTATGATAGTTATATATTCATTGGTAGTGATAATAAACCTTTAGATTTTAGATTTTAATTTATTTTATTAAGATGCTTTTTTACTTTTAATTATATAAATTGGCCTAGTATTTATTAATAAAATTTTAAATGTGTTTTGAAAATTCTTTCTATACTTTCATTTATCACTCTATGAATTATTTTAGCTCTTCTTTCTCTTTACAAATACATACCCACGTTCCTATGTTTACTTAACTCCAGCCATGATACACTGTGAGTTTTCATTCGTTGTTCACATTCGATGTAAGCCCTTTGCTACTGCAGGCGATCTACTTAAATATAATGTTTGGCAGCTTTATCGTTTCAATCTTACATCTCAAAATGGAAACCACATTCATATTTATTTAGTATAATTAACCAGCTACTTTTATAAAATATTCGGTTCCTCATATATGAATATTTTATTCTCTTAACTAAAAAAACACGTGTATTTTTTTTTTAATCTTTACTTTAAACTTAAAAAGCTTTTTTTTCGAAATTCCATTAAAAAAGAGAAGACTTAATGTATTCTGTTCATATATCTTCAGTATATTATTTAATATACAATTTTTCCCAGTAACATAATGTATACTAATGTGTTCTATTCTTTTTTAATGAATGATTCCAAAAAATGATCCAAAAATATTTGTTGAGCTAATGTTAATTTTGTTTCAACGCAAGATATATGACTACATCAGGTTATTTATTAAAATTATTAATGGCCTCAGGATTGATCCTTGAGTGACACCATTTTCAATTTAAACAATTAATGAGAGGGAATACAATAAAAAAATGTATCTGTCTCAGCCAGGGCTCGAACCTGGATCTCTTGCTTGCGGGCCGGTATGCTTCCATTGCACCACCGGGACGAGCTAGATAACTTATTAAATTCCCACCACACTAGCGAGAGCCTAACCCACGAGAAAGACGAATACATCGTCTTATGCTCGAAGGAGCTGGCATTGTCTAGCTATATGTCGACTCTCGTTATTTACTTTTTTAAATTTTCTTTTTAATATTAGTTTAGTTTTGGTTTATAATCTCACGTAAATTTTAAACAATTAATGAGAGGTAACAGAATAAAAAAATCTATCTGTCCCAGCCAGGACTCGAACCTGGATTACCTTTTTGCCGGGCCGGAATGTTTCCGTTGCACCACCGAGACTAGAAAGATAACTTATTTAATTCCCACCACACTAGCGAGAGCCTAAACCACGAGAAAGACGAATACATCGTCTTATGCTCGAAGGAGCTGACATTGTCTAGCTATTTGTCAACTCTCGTTATTTACTTTTTTAAATTTTTCTTTATAAATATTAATTTAGTTGTGGTTAATTATCCGACGTAATAGAATAAAAAAATTTATCTGTCTCAGCCTTCTATTCCCTCACATAAATTAATATAAACAGAAAATCCAGGTTCGAGTACTGGCTGGGACAGCTAGATTTTTTTTATTCTACTCCCTCTCATTAATTGTTTAAAAATTTTCGTGGGATTAAATACCACAAGAAAATAAATATTTATATAATTTAATTTAAAAGTAAATAACGAGAGTCATATAAACAGTTTGGCAATGTCAGCTCCTTCGAGCATAAGACGATATATTCGTCTGCCTCAGAGGTGAGACTCTCGGCACTAGTGTGGGGAATTTAATAACTTATCAGACTTGTACTGGTAGCATAATTAGTAAATGCACCGGCCCGGAAAGCAGGAGATCCAGGTTTGAGTCCTGGCTGGGACTGTTAGATTTTTTATTCTGTTCCCTTGCACTAAACATTCATAGTATTTACTAAACAATTCATGAGAGGGAACAGAATAAAAAAATCTATCTGTCCTCGCCAGGAATCGAACCTGGATCTCCTGCTATCCGGGCCGGG
>KZ806992.1:862989-876676 GCA_000696205.2 Oncopeltus fasciatus
TAACTCACCTGAAAATAAAACAACAAAAAATAATTAATAATTCAATTATTACAATAAGTTATCAGTTATTTACAAAATTTGATTAGTGTAACAACAATATAACTCAAGGCCATTTCCTTATTTGCAACTTACTGACAAAATCATGAAAATGGTGCAAGGTATTATTATCCAATAAATACTTAAGAATTTCAATTATTAAATTTTTTAAATCAGTAAATATATAGTTAATATAAATTGAAAATGTATTCTATATAAACTGGGGGACAAAAAAACCGGCGCACCTGGAATTTTACCTGAAAAATGCACATAAACATTTTTATAACAGGTCAAAGGTCACAATTTGCTCACCTTTATTTATTGTGATATATTCTGTTTGTTGTATACCAAGAATAAAGGGTAAAAAACACAACATGAGTGGGTAAAAAAATCTTAATTCAAAAAGAAAAGAAAAATGGTCACTTTTAGAAAAAAATAAACACACTCTAAACGAAAAATAACACACTATTATTAAGAAATGTGAGTCATTAGTACCGAGTGTTGCCTCCCCTTGCTTGAATAACATCCCGGGTTCTTCTAGGCATACTGCGAATCAGGTTGGCTACACGATTTTGAGGTATCTGATCCCATTCACGTACCAGAGCCGTCCTTAGCACTTGGAGGTCACTTGGTGGGTTCTGTTGTCGCAGAATGGACGTTCCAAGCTGGTCCCAAAGTTGTTCGATTGGGTTGAGGTCAGGGCTGCGAGCTGGCCACTCCAAAGTGCGGACGCCTACCTCATCCAGGTAGTCCCTTACAACGTGTGCGACGTGTGGCCGTGCATTATCATGCATAAACAGGAAATTGGGTCCGATAAACGTGGCAAACGGTACCACATATTCCTCCAGAATGTCAGTCACATACGTTTGTGCATTAAGCGTTGGCCTTCGGAACACATAGAGGTCTGTCTTAGCCTCTAAACAAATTCCACCCCAAACCATCACCGAGCCCCCTCCAAACTGCACTCTTCCCCTAATGTTGCACTGAGCATATCGCTCGCCTAATCTTCTCCACACTCGAACTCGGCCATCTGCACCTTACAGGTTAAACCTGGACTCGTCAGAAAAGAGAACAGAGGCCCAATAATCTTCTATACAGGCGGAATGTTCTCGACAAAAGTTGAGGCGAGCTGTTCGGTTCGCTGCGGTGAGCAGAGGGCCGGATGCAGGGACTCGGGAGTGGATATCGAGCTCTGCAAGCCTCCTCCTTACTGTTCGCACGCTTACATTTGATTGAAAGCGATTTCTGAGGGCCTGGAGAGCAATGAAGCGATCATCAGCTGGGAGTGTCGCTCTTGGACGGCCTGATCCCGGCCTCCTGGCATAGCAACCAGTTTCGCGAAACCTCTGAACTGCCCGGCGAACTGTTGTTTCAGGCAGTCTATGAACTCTGGCCGCGTATCGTTGGCTTCGGCCGTCTTCGATCAACGCCATAATTGGCGCAATAACCTCTGTCGTCAAAACCATTTTTAATGTTTTAAAATTATGAATTTTCTCTTTAAGAAAGAAAGGAAAGAAGAAACGCCAATCAATGTGTTTCTGGAGACAAACTGAATTCAAAATTATGAATTTTTCCTTTAAGAAAGAAAGGAGAGATAAAATCCATCTTTCAGTTTATATCATTAATCCTAGAGAGGATTAAGACATTTGTTGTCAAAACATAAGGAATCGTACTCCCATTTGATCTGTCGTGCCAGTTATTACACCGCACACAAAAATAATTATTTAATTCACATTTTTCAGGTAAAATTCCAGGTGCGCCGGTTTTTTTGTCCCCCAGTGTATATCTCTAAAAAAATAAATATAATTCATAATTTTGACCTTTTATCCTACAAGAAGGTTGGTTAAATGAATTTTATTCAATGTTTTAGCAGCTTTCCATCAACAAAAAAAATGTTTTCTAATATTTAAAAAATGCTAATTTAATGTTTCTTTTTTGTTTGCATAGGTACTACTATGGATGGAATTAATTTTTTTGAGAGTGTTTTTTCTTTGAGTTTTGACTTCTCCAGTCGAGTAAGTTTGCATCCCAAGCTATTGTACTTGTTAAAATAAGATTCTTAAGATACTGGCTTCTAATGTTAGTAAGAATTGTTTCTTAAATGTCATGTGCTATTTTCGGTGCAAGTTGGGGAAGGAAATTTAAGGTTCCTGTTGAATTATATGTTTCCTTCGGAAATCAGGTAATTTTCGGGAGGTTGATAATAGGAATTAGGAGTATGTCAGAGTCTGTCTGGTAAGGACATTGGCATTCAACTGGGTGGTACACGGGAGTGAGGCGGGTATTGCCTATACGAAGACGCGTGCTAATCACTCGTAATTAAGCTTAGTTTAGCAGCTGGGAGGTTTGACAGTTTCCTGGATTGGCCTCAATTGGATGACACTAAATTCCACTCCTCCATCCAACAGTCAGTTCCATATCTCACCTCCCACAACCGAGGTTTTCCATCGCCTACATACCGCTGAAGTAATTTAGCACCTGGGTGTGATTGTCTTCGAAGTTCAGAGCCGACTTTTTATAGGAATTCGATTTCTCCTATATCCCTTTGAAATGGTCACCAAAGTATTGCTCTTACTTTTGTCCGAATCTTTGCGCTGCTTTTTGAGATTTACCAATTATCATATCATGGAGTGCGTACACTTAAATCTTCTAAAATGAGAATTTGGTTTAGAATTTGGCAATTCACTGTAAAGATCATATGTTACTTCTTTCGAGAAGATAAAAATTACATACTGTTACAATCAGTGGAATATTTATGCAGATTCACTGCTGTTTGAATATCATTTTCTCTTGTTCACACCTTTGTGAAGATTGTGAGAATTTCACCACCATGTTCAAAGTGAGAATGGCAATATTACCATGATCAGTGTCTCAAACTTTCTAGTCACAGTAAATTTTCAGATTTAGTTGAGTAGCCTTGAATAATCCACCATAGAAAACTGTTGAAATCCATCGTTCTAGTAATTATTTATAATATGAAAGATCCACAAAATTGAGGACAGCCTTCTTTAACAAGTGATGCCACGAGGACGCGATTTATTCATTTTTCGCTTTTATATATTCGGCAATTTAATATTTTTATTTTTAATGAGTATTTACCGTTTCTTCTTCCGGGTTGGACCGTGTCAAATTGGTGTTATTTGCCGAGCTTTCGCACATCATGTGATGGCTTCTTCAGGGCTGAAAAGAGAATGAGAGTTGTAAAAGAGAGATTTTTAAAATCCAGGTGGTATATAATTACCATGTTTTAAACACCAGGTGGTGTATAATCCCGGCGTAGTCCGGTCCTTGGGCGAAGTCAGCCTTCCCATTGGTTGATACTGTGTTCTGGCGGCTGGTCTCTGGAGTAGTCGGGTGGCTGGTCGCTGATTGGCTGGATCCTCTTGTCGATTAGCGCTGGTTTCCAGTTCTTGCTGACATCAAACACGGACGCACAGAGAGGTCAGCTCTAGCAGAACACTTCGCCAACACCTGCCACCACATCAAATTCGAAGACGCTTCAATACTGGCCCGGGAAAGCAACTATTATCGGCGAACCATCATAGAAGCCATCGAAATAACCAAGAATCCGAAACATATCAACAGAGAAGACGGATACAGACTGAACAAAAACTGGAAACCAGCGCTAATTGACAAGAGGATCCAACCAATCAGTGACCAGCCACCCGACTACTCCAGAGACCAGCCACCAGAACACAGTATCAACCAATGGAAAGGCAGACTTCGCCCAAGGACAAGACCGCGCCAAGTATAAATACCACCTGGTGTATAAAACATGGTAATTATATACCACATGGATTTTAAAAATCTCTCTTTACAACTCTCATTCTCTTTTCAGCCCTGAAGAAGCCATCACATGATGTGCGAAAGCTCGGCAAATACTACCAATTTGACACTGTCCAACCCGGAAGAAGAAACGGTAAATACTTCTGACGACCGTCGAAGCCTATGTGAACATTTTTAATGAGGTTTCTGAAGATTATTTATTTTACCCTCGAGTGAATATATCGTGTCTGCAGCTTGGTCTTAACCCGAGATTTAGAAGAGGATATTGAAGGAAGGTGTTGAGAGAAGAATAGAGGTAGAAGATGGAGTGCAGAAGAGAAAGGGTTTGTAATAGAGAAGGTTAATGAAGGATGAGAAAGTAGGAAGGATTTAGACATTGGCGCCATTCTTAGCGAGAGAGAAGTAGAGTGATAATATAAATATTAATTTTCTTGTGGTCTTTAATCCCACGTAAATAAATTACTTAATGAGAGGGAACAGAATAAAAAATCTAACTGTCCCAGCCAGGAATCGAATCTGGATCTCCTGCTATCCGGGCCGGTGTACTTGCCAGTTATACGACCAGGACAAGTCTGATAAGTTATTAAATTCCCTGAACTAGTATCGAGAGTCCTGGCTTGGAAAGTTTAAATTTTTTAACTTTTCTCTTGCACTAAAACATTGGTAGTGTGATAATTTTTTACATTATGACAAAACTTGGTTATTAAAATCTCGATATTTGATTTGCTTGATATTTCTTCATAGTTTCCTCTTTTTTTGTATGATTCTCTGGAAAAAAAAAATTAATTAATGCTTTTCTGTCTATATTTTGATTGTTACAACTGAACAATCTTCAACGTTTGGCCATGGGTATTCTGCAGCGGCGAAAGCCAATCTCTACCACACTGATATTTTGTACTGATCGGCTCACAAAGGTAGTGTGACCGAATTTCATTTGAAAAGCGCCTAGGCGATGGAATACGAGGACGAACTTTAGCATTAAATAAATGATAGCTTTAATGCGATCTGATAGTTCTGGACTGTTGGATGTAAAGATATACCTTCTAGTATCTACTACCGAACTATTTACCAACACATAATGAGTAGAATGTAATTACTAATAATATTTAGTGCAAGGGAACGGAATAAAAAATCTATCTGTCCCAGCCGGAACTCGAAGGTTCGAGCCTTGGCTGGGACAGTTATATTTTTATTCTGTTCCCTTGCACTGAAAATTGTTAAAATTTGCGTAGATTGAATACCACAAAAATAATACTTATATAATTGTAATTACTAATAAAGTTTTATTGGGATAAAATATAAACTACCGAATAGCCATACAGACGGGTTATGCGCTGGATAGATGTAAAAATATATATACATATATTCAATCCAAAAATTATTTTTCTGTATAATTTTTCTGATCTCTGCAGGTTATAACCTCTCGTGATGTATTCATGATTTTTGAATGCTCAAATACTAGCTGTGACTGCTACCTTGACAAATCTTAAATCTGCACAGAGTTTTCTTGGCGTTTTTCTTAGGGAGTTAAAAATAATACATTCATGTTTAGTACTGGCAACTTATAAAAAAAAAAGGCTTATTATGCTATTTAATATGCTTTACTCGCGTTTAATATTGACGCCTTTTTTGGAGCTTAATAAATAATTTTATAATAATATAGGATTTACTGACTAAAATAAAATAAATATATTTCACAAAACCTAACTGAAAGTTTCTAAATTGTATAATGTGTTGAAAGATATAAAGATGAAAATCGATTTGGATAATGTTTTATTTCTAACTTAATCTAAGCATCATGAAAAATATACCTAAGGAAAAGTGGGCACAAAATTCTCGCAAATTTATGGTTTTTCTTACAAAATGAAATTTGTCATTTAATCTTATCCATCTCGAATGAAACATGGATAAGCAGCTCAGTTCATTCAGTTCTGTTTTTGAAGGAATTCTCAGCAATATAATACGAAGAGTGTAATAAAATCCAATTATTTGGGGGAATTTATCTCCTGATATTTCATTCTGCAATACTGTGGGATGAAGGGGGGGGGGGGGCGAATTCAATAGGAATACATAAGGAAAAGAAGCTTATGAAGCTTTTGAGGTCAGAATAGAATGACATGTACCCCCAGAGCCTGATATTCTGATTGGATATGGAGATGAAGCGTAATGAGGTAAATCTCCCACATTTAGAATTGGATCGGATTGGATATTTCATTAATTGGATCCATAAAGGACATGCATGCGGATACACACGTGTTTACATATTCAAACATATGGGCTTGAAGTACAGCAAACTCAGGAAAATATAATTCTGCCATCAGCAACAAAATGTTGTTTCTCTCTTTAAATGTTTTTATAATTATATAGATCCACTAGAGACTTCTATAATGTTGTACTTTATCTATTTCCAACAATTAATGAGAGGGAACAGAATAAAAAATCTATCTGTCCCAGTCAGGACTCGAACCTGGATCTCCTGCTTGCCGGGCACGAATGCTATTACTTGCACCACCGGGACTAGACAGATAACTTCTTAAATTTCCAACACACTAGCGAGAGCCTAACCTACGAGAAAGACGAATACATCGAAGACCATGTATAAGCAGGAGATCCAGGTTCGAGTCCTGTCTGGGACCGATAGATTTTTTATTCTATTCCCTCTCAAAAATCGGGTAATATTTACGTGGGATAATAAACCACGACTAAATTAATATTTGTAAATTTTATCTATTTTCTTTTTTGTGCGCCGTATCAAGTCTCCTTGACGTCAGTGACTAACATAGCACTACTGTATCTTCTACAACCCTTAATTTTACCTATCGAAACCAGCTGATGGATACTAATCTGGACTTCAGAGCATTATGTGACAAATATGCTATGTTGTCGAGTAATTCACGTACTACATTTGCTCTGCTATCAACCGTCTCGCACTTCTTTCATAGCCGTCCAAGGTATTTTGAGAACTCGCCTGTAAAGATGCATCTTGAATGCTTCAATGCGATTACTGGCAGATATATTCGGAGCCCGAGGCTCAGCACCATACAAGTGAAGTGACCATGTACAGTATCGGAATATGCCGCACGAACATAGCAACGAAGATATCTGAAACAGGGAGATATGAAGATCTCTGTAGATATCTCTTATAGCGTACCTTGTTATGGTGAGCAAATAAATACCACATATTTTGTTTAAGAGCAATTGTTGTTTAGGTCCATCCATTTTCCAACGATATTTATGGCATTTGAGATTCTTTACAGGCCTACCAAGTCATCACACAGAATAACTTCATAACCTACAAGTCTTGTTGTATTTATAAGTTTTCATTAATTTTCTATCCTTAATCCAAAAGCTGGCCTGAAGATATTTCTATTTGTCCTATTTTATCCGAATACAAATTTAACGACAGTGGGGAGAGCATGCATGTTGATTTTCTGCAAATGCGTTAGTTTCCAATAGATTCCGGACAAACCATATGTCCCTAAAAGCGACCCCACTGCCCCTCAATCACTCTAAAGACTTAAAATTCTATACTCGATCGAACGTCTTCTCGTAATCAATAAAGACAGGTATGACATCCCTACGTTGATCATGGCGTTTTAGCAATAGGATACAATACAAATAGTGCTTTTAGTTAATTATTATTAATTTTGATTTATAGAATAAGATTGAAACATGATTGATACGCCAAAAAGGAAAAAGAAAATAGTGCTTCATAAGTTCCCAACACATTCTGAAATCCAGACTGTATATCATCCTGATTTTCTTCATATTTCTTTAATATTTTATTGTGAATTATTCGTAAGAGTATCTTTAGTGAATGGTTCATAGGGCTTATGGTCTGTAGTAACTACATTACCTCGGACGTTGTTTTTAGGAAGGATAATGAACTCTGATTTTAACCAATATTTTATAATTTCACCAATTGAATACAAAATAAATAAATAACCTGAATATATTTCCATGATTTACTTACTTATCAAACGTATATAAATCTATAATATGTAATTCTAATTAGCTGCAATTAGTTGTTTTCCTTTATGTGACTTGAAATATCGCTTTGATACAAAAAATGAAATGAATGGGTGCACGAAGTCTTATAAAAAGGAGTGGGATTATAGTAATGACCCTTAATATTCAGTTTAGTGGAAATAAACTGAAAATATATTTGTTTATTTAAAAAGAAAATTATTAATTTTTAATGGCTGGTCAACTTTTTGTCTTTAACGCCAGGGAGATGTTTTATAGAAAAAGAATAATTTATTCTCTTTAGCAATAGGTTATGGTGAGGTGTAATGTATTGTCAATGCGAATATATATTATGTATAAAAAATATATATCAAGTTTAAGCGAATACAACAGATAAATAATATAAATATTCATAAACTACGAGATTGAGCGGTCCACTTTACACATCTTCTGAGTGAAAGACTTTTGTTTCTTTTATTTTTGTCACTTCATATAGTAAGTCAAAAGAATTATTTAATAATACTTGTATATATTTGCTAACAAAAATTACCAATTATGCAAATAGTATAGAATAATTTTATGAGAAAATATTTTTCTAATAATTTAAATAAAAATAAACGATGTTGAAGATTAGGGGTTTTAATACTTAATAGTTATTGAAAAATTCAAGGCTAGTGGGGAGAGCTGCAAAAAAGGTAAAGTATTGGGTAATTTTTCTGCCCATCTAATTTTCTATTTTTTAAAATAAAATAGAGATTTAAAAATATTTAATTTCTGTTATTTTCACAGCCTCAAAAAAGTGGTATATATTTTTCCTTACTCTTATTCAGTTTTGAGCAACATTTAGCTCGCCGACTGAAGATGGTTTGCAGAAACCAATGAAGACGGATAATAGAAGGTATGATAGTTCTATATTCATTGGTAGTGACAATAACCCTTTAGATTATTTATTTGACACCATTGTTAAGAGCTCTAAATTGAAAAATTCAAATAGCGAATGTTGGATTCCCACAGGATGAGAAATTAAAGATGGCGGTGGAGAACTGCTACAGTGGGGAGTGAGGCGTCGCTGATAACGCTGGTCTTATCATATTAGGGGGAATATGAATGTAAGCCCCATATGCCAGTCCTTTTGCCTGCTGAAGAACGAGGCTTAAGCTGTTTGTCATAAGAAAGGGGGATCTATGTAAGGGTTTTGTACATGTGTAGCGGCTGTGTAGGGCTCAGACAGCCGCTGTCGTCCTCTTGACAATCGCGGCTGACATTCTGACAGCCAACCCCCACTTCCCTTCTAATGAAAATTTACAAGAGGATGACTCCAGCTTGAATTATGTGTACTCTTCTGAGTCAGCTGTCAGGGGAGTATACTGACTGCAACGAGATAGTAGTACACATAATGAGGAATAAAAAAAAAATCAAAGTCCTCATAATATACTTTATGAATACAAAATTTCAGTTGTTCAGAAGCATGGTTATTATTTAGTTTTGACACACACTTTTTAATTCCTTTTAGAAAAAAATCCTACTATGCCTTCTGTCCGCAATAGAAATACGTATGGTGTTCATGATTCTATTGAAAGTATATAAACATTTATATATAGTATACAAGAAATGCAAAGGGAACCAGAAAAAAAATCTTACTACCTGAGCCAGGGATGTACTAAGATTTTTTTTTCTGGCTCTCTGTGCGTTTCTTGTATATAATTTAACGTGGGATTACATACTACAAATTATTTCATTATTTATATATAGTGTGTATACATTATTTTATCACAGATAAAATTAGCTTGGGGTTTAGTTAGTTGTAAAGTCGATATGAAAGCCCAGATACCAGTTGGAAATTGGGATGCGAATATCTTTAAAGTAAATTCTGCCAGATTGTTTCTTCCTTAGTGTGAATGTAACAAGACAGCATTTGCCTTTGTTTACCTTAAAGCGTCAACGGTGGCGCCATCGCTGTATTTCCATGAGATGTCGTTGGAGATTTTCCCTAGTTGTAAATAAGTCGGTATCGTAAGAATGGATTGCTTGGTCATCTGCAAAGGTTGCAAGGAGTGGGTTAGGATGTGACGGGATATCGTCAGTGTGTAGGATGAAGACATGAGCTCGAGCTTAATTCATTAGTGCAACTTCAAATAGTGCCAGACCCTGTCAAATGCTTGCGGCACATCGGAGAAGGCATCAACGCAGTACAGCTTGTTCTCGAAAGAGAAAGATATCCACTCTACAACACGAAACATAAGTCTTTTAAGAAGAATCTTGTCAAAAACCTTTGAAGATAAGGGAAGCAAGCTTATTGGGCGATAGGAAGAAGGATTACTTAGGGGTTTACCAGGCTTTGGGAACAGGATTACAGTGGATAACTTCCAGAAGAGAGGAAAGTGTGTGGTTCAGAGAGGTAGTTATAGATTTGGTTTGTAGTAATGTTTATAGCCTGGAGACTTGCGCTTCGTCAAGGGTGTATTTAGCCATAGAGAGTGTGAGGGCTTTGAGAGATGGAGACATTGGAAGAGGAGAGTTAAGAAATTCTTCTACCTAAGAGCATTTAGAGTGGTCTTCTAGATCAGGATGAGGAGTGAGGGTTTGCAAGCAAAGACATTAGCTATGTTTGCAACAGACGTGCCCAAGTAGCATCATCACGCAGGAGAGGTAAGGAGTGATATTTAAGGATTTTTTTTTTTTTTTTTGCGGCAGTTAATTTACATTTGTTTGGTTTTTACTGTTACTAAGGAAATATTATTGTTTAAAACTTTTCAATTTGGAAAGATTTAAGTACACGTTTGGCTATCTCCGTTCTAAGCTTGATGGTTGGATAAGTGTCGGGTTTTATGCCATTTGGTTCTGGCTTGTCATCTAGATACCAAAGGAATCTGTTTTTGGATAGGAGGAGGTTTGCCGTATGAGGGATTTTTATAGGAGATTTGGTGGGGGATGATGTGTATGCTGTCGGACACGAGACTCGAATAGCAGAGGTGAAAGATTGTGTATCATCGTCAAAGTCTTGCGAGAAGTCCTAGAATAATCTGAGGTTAATAGTGTCTTTAAGGAGGGATTTGAACCTATGTCGTACAACTCGTTAACAAGTGACGAAAGAGTGGGTTCCAGGATTATTTGTAGTGAAAAGAGTGGAAGTACGGGACTGTGATCAGAATGAAAATCATTGAGGGTTGAGGAGTGCATGTATGCTATTGCAGAATAATAAATTCATTTATCAATATGGCATAGGAAGGATATGCTTGCCAATGGATAGGGCTATTCGGAGAGAGGGTTGTGAAAAGCCAGGAGGAAAGGGAAGTGTTCTGGGTACGACCACGGGAGTTAGTCGTCCTGGAACCCCATTGTAGATGTTTCGCATTGTAGTAGCCGCCAACGAGGAAATGGGAGCCCAGTGAGTCAAGAAATTGACTGAACTGAGCAAAAGTTATAGGTTTGTTTAGGGACAGTACACTGCCGTAAGAATGTAGATCCTTGTAAGGTTGAAGGATATACAACGGTAAATTAGAGATAGTCTGAAGGATCAGAGGAAATCAGGTGATGAGAAGAGAGCTACGAATCTGAAGGGCTGTCCCACCATGGGCTTTCCCGTATGTGTGGTTGATCCAATAAGTTCTATACCCTGGTATGCTAATAAATTTTATGACATTTGTGTTTCAGGTAGTATACGATGTAGCAGGACATCTTTCTTTACGAGTAAAATAAGTAAGTTAATAGTAAGCTAATTTGAGTTAAATTTAAGTAGTTTACATGGATAATTTTACTTCAGTCATGGGAAAGGAATATTAGGTGTATGGTGTCTGGCTCGATGCCTGGGGTTGAGGTTGTGTTCACCCGGGCCAGGAAAACGAAACCCCTCAGGCGAATCTGAGATGACCCATCCCCTAGAAGGACACCCATCCTAAGTAACTACTACTTTTTTTTTTTTTGTTCTTAATTTTAATTTACAGAAATTTCTATTATAATACAATTATTTAAAATAAATAAGATAATAGTATTACTAGAGTCATTATGATTTATATTATAAATATTATTTGACTCGTACTGAATAATGAGTATGTTATATTGATTATAGAGTAATGCTTGTAAATGATATCAGACAATGTATATCCCTGATTTATTTATGTTGGGTGGAGAGGAGGGAGACCACTCTGTTCGTGGTTAATGGGGAAGAAAATGGAAAGGATTTTTCCTAAAGCACCGCAGTGGGAAAGAAGGACCCACTGAAGGGGCAGGACAAAGGGTGGAAGGAAGAAAATATTGACGCGCTTTCTACCCCCTGGGCCCATAACTTGTTTAATTCGGGCCCACCCCCCACAACTCCTTAACTGGATTTGGGCCAGCCGGTCCGCCGTACAAGCATCTGTCGGTGGGGCCAGTCCACTGCACAATCTCTGCTCCGTGGGGTGTGGGAACTCGAGTGGGTTTTGTGTCGACAGGGGGGAATATTTTAATTATTTCTATATCCTGTAGTCTACTGGGAAACATACAAACATTTCAGTAAATGTTGTCTCCTACTATGTATAATGCAACTATAGTAATACTTTTCTGTAATTACTCTTAGAACTATTTCATATGAACAGGCGTATTTATATGCCACTCATTCAATACAGGAGTGTAAACAGTCAGATTACTGAGGCTGGTCCTGGTATGTTTTGGAAGATAGTTAAGAGACATACCTACTCAAATAAGTACTTAACTTCTACCTTCATTAAAACATTCGTAATCTTGCAGGAAAATGTTTAGAGATTAAACTTTACGCTCAAAAAACTTATTTATTACGCATGATAACAAATATGTTACTTTTGCAAATTTAATTCTTCCTTTGAATCTTCTCTTTAATCTCATTTCAATCCTCAGTATCTAATTAATATCCTTTGAGCAAAAGCAGTGTAATCAGAGCAGGTTTTATCTTTAACTAAAGATGAAACCTGCTCAGATTACAGTAGATAGGTGACCTAAGGGATAAGGAGCCCGCCAAAAACTGTAAAATCATTTTTTTAATATTCTTGTTTATATACGTTTATAGAATAAATAGAACATATATATTTCAGTTTTAATATTTTACATTCCTTTTTTCTATACCTTTTTTTCGTAATGCTAATAATAGTAATGGAGGTATAGTATAGTATATATATATAAAACTCCCCTCTCGATTCATTTTTGCCAATAATGAACTCATTCAATGGTTAGCAAAAATAATTTGAATACCAAATTCGAGTTTATTGTTTTGATAATTGTCAACAGCCAAATATGTACATACTATATATGCAGAAGTTATCACTCCGATGCTGTTCTGTATGACCTTCACCTAAACGTACCTGGACAGATAGTTTGACTTCTTAAGAGTATATCTACTGATGTTTGCAGCTATGCTCTGTAGGGGTTGGTGGTGTGGGGGGGGGGGATGTTCCACTTAGAAAGACACATAAGATGGCTCATTTCCTTGCTCAGGAAATGAATATTTTCCCTGGTTTTCTAGGAGGCTACGGATAAGGAAGAGAAGCTTAGCCCGTCATTAGTGTGTAAGTGGGGGATGTCTTGGGCTGAGGCACCATTAGCTACCCCCTGCCCCACTAACATCTGTCCAATTTACCGGCTCATGTAGCTAGCGAATGTGCCTAGCCTTCACGGCTTGCTTCATCAGCTGCTCACTGCCTCCTTCATATCACATCACATGAGCACATCTCCTCCAAGGTAAACACATTACTCACATTTCTTACCTAAGGGGACCTTTTTTTTTAAATAAAATCTTTACTGTTCCTATATATGGTTCTTTGAAAATTAGATATGTATTTTAGAGTGTACCTTGATAGATAAAGCGGTATTCTATTGTCAACTGCTTTCAAACTTTCTATAGGTATAAGAATATATATATATATATATATCTATATATATATATATA
>KZ806992.1:876715-891678 GCA_000696205.2 Oncopeltus fasciatus
CATGGAATCGGATATATATATCACTCTACGTATATAATTTTATAGAACATCAATAATAGGAAATACAATTTTACACCAATCAAGACAAGTAAACTTCTTTGGGGGATAATTATTACGAGCATTGCGTTGTAAAATGTTAGACTCCTGTGGAACTCCCATCTTAATGAGCAAATTTGAGCATAATAAATAATTATTTTGGAGCTCTCTCAAAAGAAAGCCTCATTATATAAATTAATTTGATTGATACATTATTGAAAACAGAGTTCTCTTCAGCGTTTGAAATTACATTCCTAAAATTAATTCTTCATCACATAATTTTTTCTATTGTATATTGGAAATTAATTGATAGAAAATTTCATTCTAAATCAATTGTATTCTATGACTCGTCCATATCACTTAAGATATTAAATGATTTAAATATTTAGATAACACATAAAATATAATACTGAATTTGGTTTATAAATTTTAAAGTTGCAAACATAGGAGAACGTATATTTATATCACACGTGCATATATTTAGGATGCACTTTTATCTTATCCACTCTGTAATTAAATTTACGTACATACATACATTCATTCATACTTACATATATATATATATATATGTAGCAAATCTTTATATCTTATCAGTTAGTATCTGGAAATGTCTAGTCAAAAAATATTATGTCTGATTGATATTTTTTCTTTGAAAAACTGGTTATTATTCGAAACGATCTCTATTTTACTAATTCATACTAATTCTAAACAATCTTAATTCAAGTAAAATATATTAAATTTGTTGTTAAATGATAAAAGTAATTTAGGATTACCTTAAAATCCTAAACTGATTTTTCCGGTTGTGAAACGATTTTATTTCAATTAAAATAATACTATTTTGTTAATGAGGTATATCTTAGCTTGAGACCATATTTGATGATGTTTTCATTTTTTTGGTAATTCAAAGTGGTCACCGGATGGTTATTTTCTTCTTTTAAAGTATGACACTCCCCCGTAAAGATTGAATAATAATTATTTCTGCAGAATTCCAATCAGTGTTCGATTCTCTGTTGTACGATATTTCTACCTCATCCAATCATAGATGTTTAAATAAAGTTGAGTTTACTGAGAAAAATGCAGTGACTATTTAGTAGTATGCATATTCATGAAAAAATCAAATTCCAAACAAACCAAATTGAAAATTAAATAAAAAGTCTAATTTTTTTTCTTAAAAAATAAACGTTTCTTGAGAAGTTAAATCAAGCTTAGAACATTGTAGACATAATTCTCAAACAATTTTTCTACAAATATTAATTTAAACTATTTTTCACTTACTTTTCATGGCATTACTCTGTTCGTGGGTAACTTGCGCGAAAGGTGGATTAATTACTTTATAATTGAAAATTCTTCTTGTAATAATGGTATAAATAATTAATTAAATAAGTTTTTTTTCTATCAAATATCAGGGCATTCAATTTTAATTTTCACTATATTATATAAAATAAAATAAATAAAACAAGGGAGGTAAATGAAATGAAAAAAAAAATAGTAACTAAAAATTGAAAGAGAAAAGAAAAGACTGGAAGCGGAAGGAGGGAGGCTGATCCCTTAATTTAGCGAGGACTCAGCTGGCCAATTAGGACGGGGGAATATTTAAGTTTGAGAAGAGGGGGTGTCAACCCCTACTACCCCGGCTTAGGACCAGGGCTGAAGGGTGGAAAAAACTGTCCATCGCTTCATCGCAGTAGAGCAATGGGACAGCTCGGGGGAGATGGGAATGAGGACAGCCCTTCTACAGGGTCGGAGAAGGGCGACAGGGTGAACGAACTGTCCATTTTTACATTTCGGAATTTTGTATGAGTCCAGGGATCCACGTGATGAATTTACTTATCAGGTGTTTGGGGGGATTACCTGACCACCTACCCGACAACCTACGTCAGCTGAACAGATTGGTGCCTGGTTCGTCCTGACCTAGGTAGGTGACTTCCTAGGTAGAGTGGGGTGGAAATCCTGGTGATCAGGACTAAATTTATTACGCCAACTTAAAAATGTTTACTAAAAGAGTTTTGTGAAAATCATATATATATATACAGCTGAAAAAATCCAACTATCTCGAAGTATTGTTCATAGACATTTTTCAAGCCACTCATTAATTTACATGGCAAAGAACAGGTTCCTCCACATATTATAAAAATATAAATCTAATACTATGTTCTATTAACAATTAATATAGTCAATATTACACACATACAGACATATAGATATCTTCTCTCTTCACTCTTCACCGACAAAGGGTGAGAGATCTCCGACAATTTTGCTTCTTGTGATTTTTTTCTTTTTGTTTGTGCACTGCACTCTCTCTCCACCTGTTCTTAATTAATATGTATCGCAGCCGCTTTTATTTCATTTTCTATATATACTTTCTATACATACATTAACTCATCACATGTATTTATATATTAAATATGACATGGAATCCAGGAAATAATATGGTCGATATGGAAATAACTATTTCTCTCTGATAAAATTCATGGCAAAAATCATAATACTGGGAAAAAAAAAAAAAAAAAAAAAAACCATTTAGATTTAAATGCTTTTAGTTAAAGATTTAAAGTTAAACATTTAAGTTAAACTTTAGATAAGTTTTAGATGCTACATACAACTAATTAAATTCCAAAGCCATAAAACTAAAAAATGACCATAATGAAAATAAAATAAAGTTTGAGAAAGAACTATTAAATAAAATGTATGAAAATCTAGAAAATAAGATTGCTTTGGGACCTAGTTGATTAGGTAGTTAAACGTCTGTATGGTAATCGCGGACTTATTTGGAGAATTTTATTTTTTACACTACACATTTCTCTCTACCTAAAGACTATTTATTTCTCCCTTTCAAATGTGTAAATTGAAATTCTCGTGTTTTCTAAAATCCTTCTATCATTTATTAATATATGTCTCCTACATCGGAATCTTATAAAAAATTAATCCGTTATTTGCTCTTAGAAGAAGAAGAAGAAATATATTTTTTATTCTTGGCCCAAAACAGTTGTTTTATGAAGACATGGTATGTATACAATAAATACTATACTATTTACACAAGAAAACAAAAATACAATAAAACTATTAGAGCAGTATATGCTGATATAGTCTAGGTTTGAGGCGTCGCTGGGTGACTGCTCCGAGACGGAAGGTGGCAGCTCCTGAAGATAGCGGCAGACGTTCATGATGTTTGTATGTGAGGTCCTGGATGTGAAAAGAGATGGGCTCAACTCCCAGTTCCCTCCTGATCTGCTGATTTCTTACGAACCAGGGTGCATTGAGTATCATGCGAAGAATGCGGTTTTCAAATGTTTCCAGTCGTTTGATGGTCTTGTTACTGGCGCCAAACCAGACAGGGCAGGAGTACGTCAGTATTGGGCGGATCAGCGACTTGTAGAGTAGTGAGCTCAGGGAGTGTTTAAGTGGGGATTTCCTGTTTATTAGAGGGTAAAGTAAAGTTAGTCTGTGATGGGCTTGTGTCAGTTTAGTTTTTACATGGAGCTGCCATGTCAGTTTAGTATCAAAGTATAATCCAAGATATCTAACACCCTGATCCTTAGGAGTCCATGGAATCGGAAGCTGGTTGATGTGAAGTTCTGGAAGGTTATTGTTGGAGAATCTGCGAAGACTAAAAATTTTTGCTTCGGTTTTCTGAGGGTTTAAAGACAGGCGCCATTTGTAAAACCAGGCTGTAAGACAGTCGGTCGCTTCTTGTAGATTGTACACTGCGTTTTGAACTCTCGTGTGTTTGCACAGAAGTAGTGTATCGTCTGCGAAGGTGGCCAATTCTGATAATGGAGGTTCCGGCATGTCGCTGCAATACACAAGGTAAAGAAGGGGACTTAAAATTGCCCCTTGTGGTACCCCGGCTTTTATGGATGCGGTCCTGCTAAGGGAGCCATTTACCCTGACCTGGAATGTCCTATTCTTAAGGAATGATTTTATTATATGAAATAGGTATGGTGGAACGGCAGCTTTTTTCAGCTTAAAAAGAAGTCCTTTTTGCCAAATTTTGTCGAAGGCATTTTCGACATCAAAAAACACCGCAGCGGTGAATTGTTTGGCTTCGAATCCGCCTATAATTATTTCAGCAACTCTCTGAGATTGGAGTACGGCGGAGTGGTTGCTTCTGAAGCCAAATTGGTGTGATGGGATGACTATAGAGCCTTCGAAGTGCTTTCTGAGCCTCTGCTCAATACTCTTCTCAAACAGCTTGGCGAGGGTGTTGAGGAGACTGATTGGTCGATAGTTTTGCGGGTTGTGTTTAGGTTTGCCATCTTTATGAAATAAAAGGACTAATGCTTTCTTCCAGCTTTCGGGGAAGTAGCCAAAACGAAGGCATGCATTGTATATACTGGTAATGTATGCAAGTGTCTTGAAAGGGAGATTCTTGAGAACGATAACTGGGATTAAGTCTTCTCCTGGAGCTTTTCTTTTTTTCATCTTTCTGACAAATGATTTTACTTCATTTGGTGAGATAGAGTCAAAGTCATTGTTTGTTGGACTGCCACTGTCAGGTTCATATAAGGTTTCGTCGACTGTCCTGTCAGTTAGTATGTCCTGTCTGTCAAGTGGCCTGAATTTTGTCTCTAAGTACGTGGCGAAAATTTCACATTTTTCGTTGTCTGTGTATACAGTTCGGGGTCCATCTTGTAGAGTGGGAATGACAGTTGGTTTTCCTAAAATACGTTTAGTTTCACGCCAAAGAGAGTGGTCATCAGTCTGTAAGTCAGTTAGGAAATTTTGGTACTTTTTAATTTTGGTTTCCTCCAGAAGTAATTTTATTTTCCTGGTCAATCGATTCACTTCTCTTTTGTCAAGGGGATCTCTGTACCTTTGCCAGCGTTTTCATAGGGTATTTTTATCTCATATCAAGTCTAGTATATGGGCAGGAGTTTCATCTCGGGAAATTTGTCTGGGGTTTTTGGAGGGCTGTAGGGTGAACTTTGGATGGAGTTGTGGATTTGTTCCGTTAGTGTGGCAATAGCTGTATCGATGTCGTCGGTATGTCTGTAAGAATTGGGTACGTCAAGGGTTCTCATTGCGAGGGAGAAAAGCTTCCAGTCGACCCTTCCTCTGATGAGTCGGGGTGTCGGTATTGTCTGTCTGTATGGAGTGTCAAATGTACAGAGAACTGGTAGGTGGTCTGAGTCTAGATCTGTGGTAGTTGTGTGGTGAAATGGGTGTGGAATGTTCTGGAGAAGTGCAATGTCCAATATATCTGGAAGATATCTGTCTTGAGTGGGGTAGTGTGTTGGTTCATTAGGTGTACTGATATGGAGTCCAAGATTTGATGCTATGTTGTTCAGTCTAGTTCCATTAGAGTTCAGGGTTCTACAGCCCCAATAGGGGTTCTTACTATTAAGGTCACCGAGGAGAATTGTGGGAATGTTACAGAATATACGTTCAAAGTCCGTTTGGAGAAGCCTGAGACCTGGGCGGTGGTAAGCTGCGATTATGTGTAATGTGTTGTTGTTGTGTTGTGTGAGTGTTATGCCTACCGCCTGTAACCTCTCAAGTGTAGGGATCAGTAGCTGTGAATGTTGTATATGTCGTTTGACTAAGATCGCCACTCCCCCCCTTCGAGTATCCTGGTCATGTCTGTAAGTCATATACCCTTTTATGTGTAGTCTGTCAGCTTGAACTAAGTGGGTTTCTGAAATACATGCGATATCTACTTCATATCTATTCAGAAAGTCACTTAGCAAGCACTGTCTTGATTTCAGCCCGGCTGCATTCCAATTTAGAAGAGTTAAGTTATGATAAGGTAATCTATTACTACAATCCATGTGGTGAGGTAAATAGTTTTGAGAGAAGGTTATTTAGGAAGTCCTTTATTTGAGGTATAAATGGCTTAATTATATTTATTAGGAATGATGAAATGTCGATAGAATCAGCGGGAGGTTGACTGTCAGTCTGTGGTGTGGTTTGTCGTTCCTTCATTTTTTCTTTCCAAACGTTCTGTCTCGGGGGCTCTGGGAATTGATTTTGCGTGATCTGCGTTTTTATTTGTGTGTTGCTTGAAGTTTTGGGTTTTTTTGGTGTTTGTTGTGTAATAGGTTGTAAGTCATAACTTCTCCTAGTGGCTTTATATTTTATCTCGTGTTCAGTGAATGCTTTACAGCCTCGGTATCTCGCACTATGTTCGCCATTACAGTTAGCACATTTGGCTACCGTGTTACTGGTGGTACACTGAGCGAGATTATGTTCTCCTGCACACCGGGGGCACCTAGGGTCAAGATGACAATGGTTTTTTGTGTGCCCTATGTTAAGACATTTGGCACATTGTATTGCTCTGTTGGATTTCCTCCTTAGTTCAACTTGCACAACACAATGATACAGTCTGGACAAGTCTAAAATAGCCTTGCCCTGGTTGTTATTAGTGAGCTCGACTGCACATAGCGGAGTAGGTTGCCTATTCCTGTTCAGGAGGCGAGTCACTTTTTGTGCTGGGTATTCCATGTCCTGAAGTTCATTCAGAATCTCCTCCTCGGTGAGGGAGTATGGGAGACCTCTGATTACCACTGATAACAGTCGATCTTCAGGGTTGGCAAAAGTGTAATATTTTATGCCGGGACTGTTGTCGTAAAATTTTGTGAGGGACCTAAAGTCATCTGAGGTTGTGAGGGAAACTTTTAGTTTTTGGAAGCATTGTTTTACATCGAAGGGGGATTTAACGACGGATTTAATGTCCTTGATAACATTTTGGTAGTCGTTAGCCTCAGTTAGGAATATGGGAGGGATTTGTTTACATCTTTCGTGGATGGTATTTATGTTGTCAGTGGGTAGGTTATTCCTGTCATCTGTTGGTTTGTTTGTCAACACTGAGAATCGATTGTTCACTTGTGTAGTTGATAAGGGAGGTGGGGTTAGTCGCGAGTATCGACTATATCTTTTGGGCAACTCGAATACTCCGGTCTCCATTGACTCGAGCTCAGTTGATGTAAGGTTAGGTGGAGGGACATTCAGGTTAGATGAGTTCTTATCACTAGTTGTCTTTGTTATGTTTACTTTGGGGTATACGTGAAGGTTATCGCTAGGGTTACCTTGCTCTTTGTTGGCTTGTGAGGTTAGGTCTTCTTCGTCTTGTTCATTGATCATTGTTGCCAAACATTTCCTCATTGGTGAGGATAATTCTTTCTTTCTCGGTCTAGACCGAGCCAAGGAGAGTCTCTTAACACCAATCATACACTGAATTTATGTTAACAAATGTAAAAAAAAACATTAAAATAAACAGGAGCAACAACAATGTCTGCCACTTGGCTATGCTCGATCCACAGCCTTCTTGCTCTTAGAAAAACTTTATTCCATTTTCCTTATTGCACAACTCTCTTTTGGAGTGGATCATGTCAACCATCTTCACACAAAGATTTTCTAATACAAAAAAAAAAAAATTTGAATTGGGGCGCTATTGAGTGATGGTTTTGTCACGTTATTTACTTTGAACAGAAACTGCTCTCTGTGGCCACTTGATTGGTTCTATGTTTTAGAAATTCTACTATTTATTTAATATTTTGCATAATATAAATAATCTTAGATTAAGGAATACATTTATCCCTTTATATTTAACAATAGATATTAATAATAAAGCAGAGATTACTACATTTGATTACTAATATATTTTAGCTATATTAAGATAGAAAACTTCTTCTAACAATGACGGAAAAAAAACTCATATTATTTGTAAGATTAAATTTGATAATTTTTATATATCATCAAATAATGTATATGTTAACGAACATCATAACATGTGCATACAAAATTAATGAAAGTAAGTATGAATTTTGAGACCTTTATCTGCTATTGAAATTTCTTAAAATAAAAAAATTAAGGAGAATTGAAATTTTTCTTTTAGAAGATTTCACTTACTTATTTTTTCGTTATTAATTTCAAGATATTCACAATGAATGTAAAACAGACTATCCATTCACCAAGACAACATCCGGGGCATGAAGGAAAAGTTGTCCCAGAAAGATTTCTTGCACAATCTTAAATAGTTGCAAAGGAATCCTATGTGATTAAATGTAAATTAAACTTCTCCAATACTACTCAATTGGAGAACGAATAAGACACTTATGGAGAGTTTTTTTTTTTTTTTTTTTTTTTTTTTTTTTTTTTTTTTTTTACCGTAGATATTATTATTAGAAGTTGGGGTTGGGTCAAGGTAGATCGAAAAATACAAATTTTAAATATTGTGTATTTTTTTAAAATTATCTGCTAACGTTTCAGCTTACATATAGGCCATCATCAGGACTATCATGGAGGGGAAAGGGGAACGTTGTGTCACCAAGATCCCCCATCAGTTATGAAATTGGGATCTTAGTGACCTCTCGCGATCATAACAGCCCTAATATATCGTTATTGTTTATAGGAGTTTAACTCTTTTCATTATGTTGTCATTTATTATGAATAATGAGGTATAATACATATATTATGTGTATGTCACTACGCTTCATAAATTTCATATTTTTATATTTCTAAAAATAATTATTCTACACTAATATATAGGAAATTTTGGACAGGACATATTTTAGCTTCTTCTGAGTAGGATCTATAAAGAATCAAATTAGTTTTCAATAGCTGATTGCGGTGCCAACTTGAAAAGCTTGAAAACTTGTAACAAGCTCAACTTGTTGGTGTTTCCTGAGAACCTGATGCTCTCTGTAGTTTCCTATGTTCTGTATAAGGATGTTTCTGTTTGTTTTACAATTACAAAAGAATGTGCTTATTGTACAGTACATTTACTTCTGTAAGGAGGGTACATTTGTGGTACTAGGCAAAATTGTTATTTCTATGAAAATTTGGCTACTTGTTGTTATCCTTTATTTATTTCTTTAATATTGCTTTCACCAGCAAAACTCTAAACTAGGCATGAATTAATTAATATGGGTCTTATTTTGTATATATACTTTGGTATGTATAACAGTCATTGTTTTATTAATAAAAACAACTGAGAATTTAATGAAAATATGGAAACATTTCAAACATTACTTTAGTTGTTTTATTGATAGTGATATCAATGTGACCGCTGATAGTAAATTCCCTTTTCTAGATAGAGGTCTGAATACCTAAATACAGTCAGTAAAGTTTTAATTTAAACTAATAAGACAGGTATATATTTAAATAATATTAGTATTGTCTGGGAGCTTGGTATAGCATAGCCTCTGTTTTATTTATAGTTATTTCAATTTTTCCCTCGGTGTAGTGTTTTACGACCTTAAGAAGTGCTTTTCCGAAGTGATTCTTAACAATATCTACTCCACAATAGACGATGCCATATCTGTTTCATCGTCAAACAAGGACGATAAAAGGTCGAAATGTTTTTTTGTGTTCGGGAGGTAACTTTTCGGCGCATTCTGAAGTGTAGGAGGTAGGACAGAACCCTGGTGCACACTGGCCAAAGGGTATTGGTACAGTTAGTGAGAGCTGCTCAGAGAGAGAGAGTAAAACGTCTATTCGCGAGGAATGAATGTATTTGTAGTATAAGATAGAGGATACATTTGTAAAGATAGAGTTTCAACAATAAACCTTGATGCCAAATATTATCTAATGCTTTTTCTGTATATATTGTTATTGAACCAGTATATTTCTTATTATTTAAATCAGCTGTTATGTACTCCTGAGTCTGCCTAGTTGAGAAGTTGTAGAACGTTTGTTTCTAAATCCAAATTGATCATTCCTTTGAACTTAATGAGAGTACACTTGATAATTTAATAGCCTTGATGACAATCCTTCTTTTAAAGGGATTTTTATTTTTAAGATGCATAAAAATGTTGTTAATTTTATGAAAATTAGATAATGCATCAATTTTTACTTTGTCAAAATTTTCATGAAGAATGAGTTTACAAATCAATTGATTCTGTTGTGTTCTTTAGGTTCTAGAATATTGTTAAGTGGTTGATAACTAGAACTGCCAAGATTATTGACGTTATCTATGTGAATAATTATGTATTTATTGTTGTTAAATGTTGTGTTATTGTTGATGTTTTTAATAGTAGGATTCGAGTAGAAAATGTTTAATGGAATTTAAATACATTTTTATTTGTTGCTAACTTTACTACAATACAATATTAATTTCTATTATTCATACATTAAATATAATTGTGTAAAATATAAGACAGCCTGTATCCTCCAAACAATTAGATGTGGGTTGTTAGCGGGATCAGTTAAATTGAGAAACCAAATTGAAAAACAAATAATATTTTAATATATATTTATAAAAATAAATTCTTAATNTATAAAAATAAATTCTTAATATAATTTGATACCGTTAACATTGAATAAATAAATTTGTATAATTATTGAAATATACCTTATCTGTTTTATTGTAAAAAAATACATTTTTATATATACGTTTATACTTACTTTTCTCTTTTTTTAAAAAGAAAAATATCAATAATTATTTTTACAAATTAATGGATTAATGGATCATACATAAAAATAAAAAAAAAAAAAAATTAGATTGCTCCGTGTTGAGGTCAAATTACTTTAAAATAAAGTTAAAACTTAAGGAATTCTTCCAGAAGTAAAAGTCATTCATAATAAAGATGTAACTTTTTAATTAATTTAAACGGAATCTCATTAGCCTGAGGCGAAGACTGAAACTTACGGCAGTTAATTGGTGTTAGTGCTGCGACAGGAGCGCTACCTAACAACGCAAATAGAATTACTTTCATCTTCCACGCAAACACTCACAGAGAATGGGACATAGAGACGGCGGTCACACACAGTAGCCACACTAGTCTCAGCAAACATGGCAAAGGAACGTTTCTATTTCCTTGTAAAAGATCACCCTGCTAACCATCTGAATCTTCAACGTGGCAAACTTGTCAGATCACAGATTTAGCCAGTACCTCAATATATCGTCAGTAATGTTCACAATAATATTCCTATTTCAGCTTACTTCAACATACTTAAAACCTATTGATAGCACTTTTTAGTAATTGAAAACAAATTAACCAATGCTTATAAACTATAAATAAATTATTCTTCCTGACACAAAACTACTTTTTCTGCTTGCTTATTTATAATTTATACATACATATATACACATACTCACCCTCACTCACATATATAAGTTTGTAATTATATAATAACTATTAACTATATTATTAATTATAACCAATTCTCATAGTTTAAAATAGCATAAGGCTGATTCACAACTGAATATGTAGAATAAATACAGATGTACTTTGATATTACACCTCTGACGGAACTAGGTAGGGTATATGTGGTAGTAAGTATAGCTTCATTTCCTTTGCTCCCTCAGAATACAAAATCTAGATGACGAAAAGGTAAGATGGCAAAAGATCTTACTTGATGAGAATGAGAAATAAAGAGAGAGATAGGTCATAAAAGGGAAAAATACAGAAAATAAAGTGGAATAGTACTGCATAGTAGGAAGGCTCTAGTATCCAACAAGGAATGAGGTCGAGGGAGGTTACTCAAGGTTCACCGCCACACTCCAATGTAGTAGCGATCCAGTGAGGTCAGGGAGTTGGAATTAGTAGCGCCAAGATGACGTCACAAAATATACTTATTTAAAAGTACTTCAGTCAGAATCAGCCTTACTCACTTCAGAAATGTTTACACTTACCTTTACTGACATAAAAGTAAGTCTCCTATACTTCAAGACCGCTTTACTCTTGGAGCTTTCTTAAGTACTTAAGGATATCTTTTATAACCAAAGAAATTTTCAAAATTGAGAGCATTAAATTTATTACGCATTAAGCCAAAAAAATAAAACTTGGAATGATTTTCTGAACAAAATCTAGAACTAGAGGAGCTCCATTGCAACTATGATTACTCAAATAATAAAAAAATGCGTATTTATAGTTAAGACTTCCTATTTATAAAAATATATCGAAGTTATAAATTCATTATTATTTGTACACTAATATATGATATATGAATTCAATTTAATAATTTGAATTCGTGTAAATTCAACAAAAATAAGTAAAAAACTACTTAAAATTTTTATTAATTGTGCTGTAGTTGGTAATTACTTATTTAAATTGAATTGCAATGTAAGAAAAAATATTTTTTTATCGAATATTGAAGCTAATGGAAGCAAATATGAAAAATGACACTGAACAGGGAAAATTACTGAAATTTCAGAAAATAAATATAACAGTCTATCATTTATAGAGGGGAGGGTGGTTGGTGGTGAATTAATTAACGAGAAGGAGCACTCCCTCTCGGCTGCAGTGGAGGGGTGAATGTGATATGACGAGATAAGTGGTTCCCTTCAAGCTGATAACGTATGCAGCTCAGAGGTCGATGGGATTCAGGTCAGAGCTCCTGGGAGATTTACCCCCCCAACAGGTGGCCTCAAACATCCCCAAATCCTGCGGGAACTCCTCTGTGGGAGGAAAGGAATCAATCTGGTGAAGTGCCGAATTAGCCAGTGCGAGGAGGGACTTCTTCCCTTATATTTATCCTCTTTCCCACACGGCCACTTGAGGTTACCTTGAATTTCACTACTTACACCTGGCATTCTATCCTACCCATGGCACTTGCTATTCTTGCAACGCTTGCTAGTCACAAACGTATAATAACCTATGCATTGCCTATACGTTCTGAAAAGGGAAAGTATTCATCCATCATTCAATTTATTTAGTATGCATATATATCTATAACAAAAGTTGGTGTATTTTACAAAATGAAATCCATTCCGCCTTACACTTCTTCGATATAATAAAAGCTTTTTCAGTTATGTAAGTGTCTAAAATATGGTCTCTATCTGTGGGGAGCCCTTTATAAAGTATAAGTTGTTGAAAACGAGGTTAAATCAGCTAAAATTTACTGAAATAAGTTCGAAATACGTGGGTAAAATGAATTATTTTAATGTACTGAGCTGCAAGTGAGAAAGTAGCGTCATCTTTGTCACCAAAAATACAATAATAATCTGGAATTATGGGAGAGAAATATTAAATTTACGTTGGTATTATTCTTTTTTTTATTTTATAATTATTTATTTATTACATTCTCTAAGATAGTACATACATCTTGTAGTTTGCTATATATTGCTTTATGACTTTGAGGTACAATGACATGAGGGAAAGAACGGCCAGTGCCGCAACTCCAAGGAAAAAAGAAAAATGCCAATAAAATAAAATTAACATACAAAATTGTTCGTTTTCATTTTTCTAATAATTAAATTTTGTAGCAAGGAGTGGTCACATTCAGTGCTATAGAAAATTAGTGGAACAGGCATTTCAATCCTCAACCAACCCTCCTCTATTCAGGCATGTGTGGTCTACTAAATGTACAATTGCCAAGCTGAAAACCCCATCAAAACTCTGGTTTGAATTAAACAGTTAAGTCGTTCTCGTGGGTAGAATTGTTTCATTTTAAATTAAATTAACTGAAATCTCTTCAATATAAAACTCTATCCTTCTGAAGAAAAAAAAAATGGTTAAACAAATATTTTTCAACATCATAAGAGTCCGTCACGCAAGAGCTCAGTAAACTAAGTGAATTCTTAAGAATTGTAGTTAATACATTTTTTTTTAAACTTTTCATTTCAAGTAACCCTCCAAAATAATAAAATATGTCTTAAAAATCTTTTAATTGGAAAATAAATATATGTTCAGCTCCATACTTCGGGTTGCTACATCTGACACTTCAGATATTCCCAGTTCATATTAAAATCACTATTTCTTATATTAATGAATTAGTCTGTGTTCGATTCATTAGTGTAGCTAAAATATTATTTGATATTGTAGGTCCTCTGGTACTTTTATTAGTCCTTCTTTTACTTAATAAGGAACTTGGCTAATTGTTTTGGATTCGTTAGCCATATGCCGAATTTTGTTAATAAGACGTCGTAAGGGTTCGTCAGGGTCGATGCAGTACGGGCACCGTTGTTGGGAGGAGTCAAGTAGGTCCAACCAGCTGGAGGGGCAGAAGTGTAGCTTATTCACGACGAAATAAAGTTCTATCGGAACTGGAAGGTCTGACAGCTTATTGGCTAGGTCCTTATTGGCTGGGAATACTCTCCCAGTCATTTTCCCGACAGCAGATGTTTTTTCGCCATATGAGTTGCTTAGAAATGGTATCAACGCGCGTCCTGCTTCTTTAGTTGCCTGATTGTCACCAGGAACTCCAAATTGACCCAGAACCCAAAACATTGTTCTATTACTGTTATGGGATTGAAGGTTACTTAACGCCTGATAAATTGCCATGACAGATGGGTTTTGGAAACTTTATTGTGTAAAGCTGTAACGGCACTGAAAAAATAGAAGATATTTATAAATTACCATTTGCCTGTTTTCCCTCATATGCCTTACCTATTACCTTCAGAGGTAATATCATAGTACATCTGTATTTTTTTTTCATATTCAGTTGTGAATCAGGTTTATTTATACATTTATATCAGAAATTTATAATATGTTGGTTTTTATACTTATGAGAAGTCCTAATGCTCTCTATATAGGGGTCAATTCTAAGTTTATTGTGCTTCTTTGGAGTGTTGAGGTCCTTTTAATTAAAGTTGCTTAGAGGATGAGGAGATATTTCGACAACATGGCTTTCGATTTTACCTAAATAATTTTAAATAATAATAAGTTAAATCATTTCCTGAAAAAGCCGTGAGGTATGCCAAGTTTTTATATTTTATTGATTTTAATCTGTTTTAAGCTTTCAGATAGGCACAAGTTTAGAGACATTCATTTTTTTTTTTTTTTAATTTATTTACTCTAGAAATTACATACTGCACAGCGTGCATCTTGCAATGTGCTCTTATAGTTTACAATAAATAATAATAATAATGTACAACATACACCATATAGTAATAAAATAATAATAATAATAATGTTCACGTAGGCTTCGTCGGTCGTCAGATGTATTTACCATTTCATCTTCCGGGTTGGACCGAGTCAAATTGTTCTTATTTGCCGAGCTTTCGCACATCATGTGATGGCTTCTTCAGGGCTGAAAAGAGAATG
>KZ806993.1:30604-40776 GCA_000696205.2 Oncopeltus fasciatus
TCTCTCTCTCTCTCTCTCTCTCTCTCTCTCTCTCTCTCTCTCTCTCCTCTCTATATCTGTAAAATTTATACTTTTAAATGTGTTTTAACGAGTTTTGCATATTGAATTATCTCATAAATTCAGGGTTTTCACATTTACTTTTTTAAATACAACCGGGGTGAATTAAAAACGATACCTATTTTTTTTTTTTTTTTACTCACTAGTTTTCAGAGCAAGGAGTGATACAAAATCCCCCCGCTGATACATGACTGCCACTGGAGTGGGACTTTAATAGTTATTTTCAGAGCTGGATATTTGAATCCGGTCTCTCTGATGTCGGTTTTATTATAGAAATTAATTATAAAATATTTTCCACGATAAACACATGTAATGGTTATCCTACTCCTATAAAAATTTCTTAATTACGCTTTACGGCACTCTACGATTGCAGCATCTTAAAGGATTAACGAAGGATTTCGTCATGTAGTACGCTCATAATAGTTTAAATTATAATTATTTTTGTTTATATTTATCTACGGTTTCTTTCATTTTAATTTTTATTCTTTTGTTTTTTATTTTTTTCATAGATAGCAGTTAATGAATCAAGCAGCTAATAAACTTACTTATTTCGAGTTTCTCCAGGAATTTCTCCGGTTTCTCGTTTCGTCTTACAGCGCACTCTTTTACTGGACTCTGTCCATCCAACCCTTAGGATCCAAGCCTAAACCGCACATCTCTTCATCCAAGTCGTCCTTCCAGTATCTTCTCTCTCTTCCTCGCTAGCACACAGGAGTCCCCGGATAGCAGAATGCTGGCCGAGCAGGTGGCCGACCTTTCCTCGTACAACCTCCTTACGTGACCATACGGTAGAAGCTTATCCATTGCTCTCCTATAGAATCTCTCCTATTCTATGGATACTCTGGAATTCCATAGGATGTGCGTCTAACATACACAATATCTACAGCGAAAGAAGACAAATATAGATTCAATATAAAAATCCGGAGTATACACATTTGGAGATTGTTCTCATGCCTTATGTAGCCTCATGACATGCCTGAATAGACAAGTTGACATTTTTACAAACGATTCAAACTCAAACAAGATAAAATCAAGCAAGACAGGTTAGTACAGCATTGCAAACTAATCTAACAATCAGGAAAAGTGTACGTATGAGGTACCTTTGAGATCATTTGAACAGAAATAACGGGTTTATGTACCTAGTTTCCCGAACATTAATATCATTCATTATTTCACTTTTTCTCATATAATTTAGTAGCACATATTTTTTTTTGTCAAAATATTTTAAATCAAGCCTCAGAAAATAATGTTTGGGCCTTCTGAGGCCGGATATTGCATTGGCAGTAGAAAGGACTCCAATATTGGGAGGACCTTGTTCTGTTTGCTCCCGTGCTCTTTATTTCTTCCCTCACAAATATCCAGTGGGGGGAAGAGGGTGTAAGGGACAAATGTATTATGTCAGTCAGAGCGGTTCATCCTTAGGGCTTCATAAGCTGAAGTTCCTTTAACTGCCCTCTTACCCGTATTCATTTTGCAATCCTCCTTTCCGGACTGGCCAATTTCACAATGCTTCACTTTTTTTCTGCTTGCTCACGTCGAGCTCAAAGAAAGCATAGCATCTATTGGACAGAGAGAGAGAGAGAGAGAGAGAGAAGATCCTTCAGTACTCAGGCGGTCATATCAGGGAAACCCCCCCTTTCAAGTTGTCAATTACTACACTTATCACTTCTCTAATCTTATTCTGTAAACACTAGTTACATTTCTATCTGGAGGCTTTCAACTTGTAGCATCACTCATAATATAACCATTACAAATCTGCCCCATTCGGGGAGGCGATAAACTTCCCCATACCCCTTCCTCCCAAGTAGCATTAAGTGATGTCTGATCACTAAGTTTTCCAATGTTATGCGGAGGGACATTTCTTCCCTCAAAGGCACCCCAGTGAGGGAGTAGGGTGTAAAGGGCAATTATATTATCTCAGCGATCCGTATTAAAGCTTCATATAAGCCGATGCTCCTTTGGCCGTATAATCCCAATTCTCGTAATTCACTCCATCAAACCGACCGACATCACTATGTTGAATTTTTTACTTATTTTATATGAGTCATGGCCTCTTTTACATAAGCTAGAAGAATTATATTTTTATCTTGGGACTAATGCTATTAACTTATATTTCCTTTACTCCTAATTCTATATTTTTTACTTAAATCCCCTCCTTTTTAAGAATTATTTTCTTCAACAAACAATGAAACTTTAGTGTTGTCATTTTATATTTTATTTAACGTTTCATACAACTCCAGAACCTTTAACTATTCAAGAGGGAATCAAATGTTATTCACAGCGAACGTAATTTTGTTATGGCAGGTCACTAATGACTAAAGAATAGAGATAAATGTAAGTTAAGGCGCCAGGCTAGCTCAGGGGATCCGTACGGGTCTCGCAATCCCGACGCTGCGGGTTCAAATCCCGCCCAGGTCAATCTTTTATTTATAAATAGAAGCTTGTCCTGAGCCGTGGGTGTTTAGAATGGGATGGCAACCTGTAGATAGCCCCTCCCTCCAATGACCCTAAGTCGTTGCAAGGGAGGCCAACACAGCAAAAGAAAAAAAATAAGCATTATCAGTCAGGAAAATCAGTTCAGGTGTAAGTGATAACAGAAGCAAGACAGACCCCAATGGAAATGAAATTATAAGAGACAACCAATAGGAAGGCGGACATAGGTTCCGAGGGTGGTATAAAAACACCTAAATCTCCAGCCCTTATCAAGTCCCCATAATACAACATGTAAACGCCGTTCGTGCATCAATGGTCACTCCCTCCTTTCAGCTTCACGGAGCACAAGGTCCGCATCAAATCCTTTCTCCAGGACCCGCTCATATGAAAAAGGGCGCTATTGGCCAGCCCCCCACTCCTTGTCAACAGAACGGACTTCTAATCTAATATCCACCCCACTTCCATCCTAAACTGCGAATGAGGCAGTAGAATAAAAAGAAAAAAAATGCGCTTATTCTAAAAGCAGACTTGAGGAAGCCATTACAAGATGTGCGGAAGTTAAAAAAAAAAGTCATCTTTTCGATAAGGTCAAGCCATGAAGAAGATTCCAGGAATATTTCTGGGGACCGTGAAAGTCTATGTGAACACACAATACATGTATAATTATTAGAAAAAAGCATATTATAGTCGATTATTTTTAGATGCAAGAAAAAATATATAGAGTAATATTTGTAACGTTTTAACAATGGCTCATGGGAATAAATTCTGTAAAAAGCAATTTGTTAGGCGGGATTCTNAAACTTGGACGATTACAAAAGTTATAGAATTTTCTACCATAGCTATAGAAATTTCTACCATAGTTCAAAAAATATCCTTTCGAAAACCAAGAGAAATAGCCTCTTAGTTTTGAAGAATAACTTTGTGGAAGATATATGGCGCAGAAAAAGAAAATAAGCAGTAGAGTATAGATCAGAGTCACAAACTTAATGCTTCTAAAAGAGTTAAATAGAGTCAACAATTTTTAAATTTCAAGATTACTTAAGTACGTAAGTTATTACTCCAAGAGTACGTAAGATTACGCTTAAGGCCAAGACACGCTCTACTTGTGAAAAATCTTAATTCTTAAAAAAAAACAAAAAAAAAACAGTTTAAATAGGAGGTTGTAAAAGAAAAGCACAATGCACACAACTAAAAACTACTGCGTGTTATAGTAGTGACGCAAAAATATGGGTTTAATAAATTAGTGGTTTGCTGACCGTGAAAGAGAACGATTCACTAATGAATTGTTCTGCTTAAGATAATGAAAATGATAAGATACAATTTTATTTTCGAAATTCACCTATTAAGTGATGTCTCATATCTTCCTCCAGAAACAGAGAGGGTTGCAAATTAGGTGGGTTATTATCCGACGCATTTCGGAATAATATGAGAATAATGCTAGGTCAACATACCAACACTAGCTATTAGCAAGGATTCACCCCTTCCACCAAATTCTGAAAGAGGCCGAACTCAGATTTTCTGTTGTTATATCATTACCATAATGAAAATTCACCTCTCATGTTTTTGTTTAGAATGACGAGGAACAAAAACCAGGTCACAGTCTTTTACCAAGTGCACATGGTGATATGAAGAAGAATTTAATTTGCAGAGGTATATTTCAAAACCACTTCATGAAATAACTCTAGACTCATATATTTTTGCAGTATGCAAAAGGAATTCTACTCTTTTCTATTCTACTCTTTCCTTATAAATAGTTGGAATTGATATTAACGTTAACAAATTTTATGTCCTTCAGAATAATTCTGAATTTTCATTCACACTAGATAATACGTGAAAAAATGTTCTAAAGCATAATATAAGCCTTTTGTCAGGTTTATCAGTACTTATTGTCATACCAAGGTTTCAAATCCGAAGACCGTTCAAATTAAATTTTTTAGCATGAAATGAAAACCTTAAGAATTTTATTAATTTTACAACTTTTATGTAATAACTCAGAGGGAAGGGCTTTATACAGATTAACCCCTTATTCCAAGTATCTATAAATACTGGAAAGGCTTTTTTTTTTTTAAAAAAATAAGTGTTAGCCTCCCATTCAACCACTTACGTTCTTGGAAAGAGGGGCTATCTCCACGTTGCCACCCCATTCTAAACATCTATAGCTTAGGACAAGCTTTTACTAATAAATAAAAATCGCTCTGGGCGGGATTCGAACCCGCAGCGTTAGGATTGTGAGATCCGAACGTATCCCATGAGCTACCTGGGTCAGTGCTAGATTTGTGAAAAACAAGTAGATCCCTTCTGTTACAGTACTATTCTAACTTTTGAAGACCTATATCCTCGCTCGCATTACCTCGTCGAACATTCTAAACGCCTCCCCATACTCCAAGCTGGAAGTCTCCGTCTCCTTACACATGATATTGTAACGGTACGCACTTTTGATTTGAACTTCCCGCGAGAGTGATGCGTACAACGGTAGTGATCCGTGCTAACGGGGCAAGTTTGTTCGGGCAGTGTTGTGAAGAGACGACTTCTAGAGAACAACGCCTTAGCCCTCGCAGTGAACGCGAAAGTCTCCAACAAGCACGGCACTTTTCACACACTCAGGAATCGAGAGAAAGACGGGGTATTAGATCAACCGTAAACGGGAGCTCAGAGACCGCAAGTACTCTCTATTTACATCTGTATTTTAGCTAATATTGAGCAGGCACGGTAACCTCGGGATAACCTCCCTAGCTTCGAGGTAGTTGCCATAGATGTACCCAGGTTACTTGGCCCAGCGAGCTACATCGCAGCGAGGTCTTGCGGTCAGCGGTCTCCCAGGTGACGTCACAGATACTGATACCAGTTCCTACGCCTTGCACGACCTCACCATCCATTCGCCGCCTGCATGGGCTATATTTTTATTGTAAGCAACAAATACTATTTGTTTTAATAAATATATTATTTTTTTATAAGGACACGCTTACTTCTGATAACCGCCTATACACTATACCCCAACAATATTAACACGCACACAAAAAGATCGCAGTCAGGGGTGACCTCGGCAGTCGTGAAACTTTCAACCCCCCCCCCCCCTTTACATGTATTCTGAATCTATCCCGGAGTTTCCTCTCTTTTCAGACAGCATCATTAGACAGCGGCTTTTCATGTAGTAGTCTTTGTTGAGACCAGATCCATGCATGCCCTCCAATTAGATTGCATCTTAGATTCGGATAGACCTCGATAACCATGATCCTCTCACTCCTCTGTAACTGTATAACTCGACGAGCAGTCTGAGTAATTCATGATTTTCATTTCAGCTATTCTCAGGCAATTTATTTCAATGGTCGTCCAGTGAAGTAGCACTTTTTTTTTAGTTCCTTAGCATAAGTGACCTCGAAAGCACTGTTCTGTAGATCGCATTATGAATATTTTAAATAACAAACTTGTGATTGTTTCTTGCGCTCCCTTCAGTTTTTCATCTGGTTCCACAAACATGGATGAACTAGAGAGAGAAAAATACTGATTTGCCGTAAAAATATATTTCACTGCTAATAAATCAATTAGTCAATACCATTTCACTTATAAAAGCATGGTTACATGTAGTTAGTCCCTTTCTCACAACCCTATTTAGTTGCTTAAGAAAGAAATAGCCGAACAAGCTCCAATATTTATCCATACATAAACTTATATTCATAACTTCATATACATACCAATTTTCTTAGTAAAATAGAAACAAAATTATATATTTAATTAATGATTCATAGTAGAAATAGCGGAAATTGTTACTATTGATCTATTGTTACAGTTTTGTATCGTTTGTCGTCCCTTTGTATGCACTGCTCGCTGGAGTATTGATATCGTGTGAATCACTCATGGGCTGATGTGCCCTTTCTGGTCGGTTGCGATAAGAGCTAAGGTGGTCTTCCTGAATTGACTCCGGTAATCCTTGGCCCTCTCAAAGCCGCTTGGTCCAGCGTATATTGCCAAAGGGGACAATTGACTCTCTATTCAGAAGGGATCTCATATGGGTATTAACTGTTAAACAGTTGTTTGTTGTCTTTCTAATGAATGCAGTTGTATTGCTTTCTAAGCAAACAGTAGTATCTACAGCAGTAATATACATTTTTCAAGTGACTTAACTCAAAGAATTTCCATTGGTGTAGGAATAAACTTATTATTGGCACTAATATTAGTCCCTAAATAAAGTTACTACTTTGAAATCGGATATAATCTTAGTAATATTATATAAAGAATGTTCGAAGAGGTTAACGACGAAAATTTATTAATAAATTTTATCACTTTGAATAATTTATTTCAAACTTCCTTATCTATAAATTTTATTTAAGCAGGTAATTTGAAAAAGTTTTTATTCCCCTAAATATATTTTTAATTTTCATCAATTACTTTCTAAAATGAAGGGAACAAAAATAACCCTCCGAAAAAAAACTATAAAGTCGAAAAATGTCGGGGCAATAATAAAAATTGTATGTAGCTAAATAAAATCTTTAAATTTTAGTTTAGGACTACAAATTTGTTATAAATAGGCTTCAAGTCTGAATTATATAATTCAAAGACTATATTAAATAGGCTTTGAATCTAATATAACTAAAATAAAATTACACAAAAAAAATATAACCCATAAGAACTCGAATGTCGAAATGAATATATTTAATGTTTAAGGTAATATAGGACATCAAAATCGTGTAATGATGGCATTCCATCAATTTATACTTAAGAGGAAAACGGGAGAAAGAAAGACATAAGGAGAATAATTGGAGTAAAATGAAGATCAAAGGGTCAAGACCCCTGAGATAAGGATCACAACTTGAATCAGATATTCATTATCATATATAACATATATAGAATATAGTACATGCAATATTAGATATTGAATAGAACTGTACATTCTGTGTATTCCATTCAGAATTTATGTTAGTCATATATGTGAGAAATAAGCCTGGTTTATAACATATACAAATAAATATTAGTAAAAAGTTTATGTTTAATTATTAAGGGATAGCTTTAATGTTAGTATTGTTAAATTATTTTTATAAAGTGTACTACTACCCTGAGATCAATTAAATAAAGAGAAGAAGGTCTAATTTATTGTAAAAAATTGTATGATGGAGGTAAAAAAAAGTTATTTACGAAAATAATATGAAATATTACATCGATATAATTTTTGGTTCAGCTCTGGATGCCCTGACGGAAATGGACCGTATTTTCTCAATGTCACATTAATCTAACCTCATATTTTTGAAGTAATATGCAATTATATTACTAATATACACAAATATAAAAAGTAATATGAAATCCCCGGACTCTTATAAATAATATTAAAGAGAGGGAGATCTGGTTTATAAATCTGATATAACTTTCTACCGTTGCCTTAAAATTCTGTGTTATAGACAGTGCAATAATTATAACAATTTTAAATATTCTGATATTTAATTGATACATGAAAATAGTAGCTTTGTACAGGTTTATATCTCATTGTAAACATCCATGGCTCAGGACAAGCTCATATTTACCGATAAAAGTTTGCCTAGGGCGGAATTTGAACCCGCAGCGCCAGGATCCCACGACCTGGAACTTTCCCATGAGCTAACAAGGCCCCACCTTTCTAGTTCAAATGCAGTGAATCTCATTCACATTTAGAGAGTTTGAGGAATCAATTTACACTTTGCTTGTATACACTGTTAGTAAATAAAAATTAAAGGTTTAAAAAACAACAAAAAAAAACAAACTATCTATCATTGGCTGGCTGAAACAAAGGATCCGTTCCTGACATGATAGGGGGAAGTTGATGATCCCAGCCTTTCTATATCAGAGGCTATTAGCACAGTTGTTGGACAGCAGTGATCTAGAGCAGAATGTCAGAGCAAGAAGAATGGTTGGCCGGCCTACACTAATCTCGCCTCCCCTCGAAGGATTCCCCTTGAACAATGCCGTCAGACGGGAAAGCCCTTAAGCCACTACCTATCCCCGCACTCCGCCATGGATTACCTGTTCTAACCTTGGATTCCTACAGTTCTAACCCTGTCCAGTCACCTGCAATTCCAGGGGGTTTTTTTGAGGGGGGGGGGGGAGGTGTTCCCCCTCAATCCCATCAATTCTGTCTTAAAGAGCGTTTACTCAAAACTTCAATAGAACATTCAGACAACACATCGAACTTAAATGATTTGTCGTATATCCTCTGAAAGAAAAGCTTATGCTAAAGCCGTATATACCTGGAAAACTATATGCAATTGCAGGAAGCATGGAGATAAAGGCATACCATTTTCAAAATAGAACGCTCATTTTCTATATTTACTGGCAGTTTCTGAATTGGCCTATAACTAAATTAAAAAAACAGATTTTGTTTGTTGGGGTTCGGTCAAGGTTTATTTTTAAAATACAGTTTGATAAATGTGTATTTTTTAAAGTATCTTCCGACGTTTTGCTTACATTGTAAACTATCTTCAAGGCTATCTTCAAGGCGTGAGGGGACGTCGGGACGTCCTGTCTCCTGGATCACAAATTCATGACAAGTTCATGTCCATGATTCTTCGGGATCTAGGTGAAACGACGTCCCCTTTCGCCTTCATGATGCCCAGTAGATGGCTTACAATCTAAGCCGAAACGTCCGCAAATAATTTAAAAAATATACATGTATCAAATTGTATTTTTTTTTCATTAACCTTGACCGAAGCCCAACAAAAAAAACATGAACTCGTTATCTCTACGGTCAAAAACTCTTCATTTAAATAAAAAGCTTTCTGGTAAATCAAGACATATAGACGATGCCTATTGCGTTTTAAGACGTTAAAGAAATTAAATCCCCTATATTTCTTCATCAGTACCTGAGAGATAGAACGCATGCCTCCCCCCCCCCCCCAGGAAAAAAAAAGCCTAAATTTCAGGCTTCTTCAGGGCAATGGGGAGAGAGTCTCTTCATTACGGTTACTAAATCAAGCATCAGATTTAGTAGCTTTAGGGTAAGAGACGAATCTCTTGCTCAATCCCTCACTCCCATACCCTAAAGACGCGGGAATTCGGACCGTGACTAAACAATTACAAAAACTTTTTTTTTTTTACAAAATCATTTTTATTTATTCAAATCCCATGACCGAATCCCTGATGAAGTTAAACGATCAACTAACATCCCAAAAATAAGAAGAAAAAAATGAAAAAGATCCATCATTAAGGAGTTCGTAAGTTGATTGTTTTTAGAATACTTGCTTGTTTAAAACATAATAATAACCTTTTTTTAAATTGTTTTTAAGGTTCTCACACTAATTTTGTGTCTGTAAATTGGTGTAAAATCGAATAAAAAGCTTTTTTTGTACAATTTTCAATAATATCTGGAACACTTCCGCCAATTGATGGGCCATCCTCAAGGATTAATTTCATTAATTGATTGTTTTTAGAGTACACATTCTAATTTCATGTTTGTAGAAGTTGCTATAAAGTAAATTCTTTCTTTTACCCCTACGTTGTCTAGTTCAACAATATTAACAAGAAAGCGTTCCTGCAGCGTTAAGCTATTATTGAACTAAACTTTGTAGGAGACAAAGAAAGTTCTTTATTTTATCATACACTCATTTTTTTTTCTCATCTATTTCAGAAGTTTAATTTAAAATTAAGAAAATGTGTTTTTTGCGGCTGGAAAATTGTTTAGACATTTAAATTCGCAACAACAGACTTTATATATATATATA
>KZ806993.1:67922-96634 GCA_000696205.2 Oncopeltus fasciatus
TATATATATATATATAGAATGTTAAAAAAAACATTCTTTGTTTAATTCCTGTTGAGCTAGTTGTATTTAAAACAACCAATTTACCTTCCACAGTAAGAAAACAACAGAGGAAAGAAAATTCGATATCTGTTACAGACAGAGTGTCGCACCTCTGTAGGAGGCCTGGGGGATGTTCCGTGTTGTGAATTGCCTACCCCTCCCCCAACCTCGTAAATATACGCCACGCGACAGCCTAGGACGTCAAGTCTAAACGGGAAGAGAGGGGAATCTAATTTACGACATGGTAGAAAGAATCCATGGCGTTACGCCGTCCTTCACTAAGGACAGACTTGTTTATTTGTGAAATTCCCAGTTCCAAATATATATCCTTAACAAGTATTACGTCTAGTTAATAAATTAATTTATTTTATGTAAGGTTACTGGCAGTTTAACTAATAAATTCAGGTAATGTAGAGAATATTTTGGGAACCGAGGAGGTGGGGTCGATGGTCCCCGTCTCCCTGCACAGTGATGTATTTATTTTATAGTTAGTTTTAATTTTTATATTGTATATTTCTCTATCTCATCGAATTACAAGATGTTAAATAACAGAATTTAATAAATATGATGTATAATAAGATGTATTAACTGAAAAAACAATCTTGGAAACAAAATTCCTTAAAAATGCTTTGCTCAATAACTCAATTAATAAATATATATGTTCCTTGAATGCATCGGACTTTGAAACTAGTATTGGTATACTGATATGCTAGCTCTCAATGTTAGTCTCAAAATCGTTTCCATTATTTTAAAAAATTATCCATAAATCAATAAGATATATTGTTGAAGAAGCACCATTAATTTGCTATAACTACTGAAACTATGTTGCTTGGGGTACCTACAATTATTTAAAACTTTATTTAATGGTTATGAGAAATAACAGTTGCTACATCGAGCAAGGGAGTGCCAAGTGGCAAAATAAATAATAAAAAATTCCAGCTTTTACTTATTAAGTCTAATAAAAATGAAGAAAAAATTGTTAAAAAACCAATTTTATCATTGCAGCATATCCCTCAACTTATACCTATTTTTCAAGTTAGCCTATTGCCCGGGCAATACTCGCCAAGTATACGCCTCGAGTTGGCGTAAAGCCGGAAAGCTATGTGGGAAGAAGAAATATTTGTGGGAAGGCAATGGTAGGGGTTATTTGTTGGAATACAGATACGCCCCCACATAGACATCCCCTTCAAACAAGAAAGGTCTTTATCGTTAGTATGGCCTGGGATAAAATCTTAGTTCGTTTCAAATCACAGTAACATTGTTAGTAGGATATTTTTTTAGAAAATGAAATATAATTGATTGTAAAATTCATATATTTATCACAAGAATTTTTAATTCATTCCTGACTAAGAACAGGGATAAAGAGAAAAAATATTACTAATGAAAAAGCTGCAAATATTTTTATAATAGTTCACATCCTAGCATGTTTAAAGTTATATCTTAATAAGGGTGTTTTATAATATTATACATTCTTAAAATTTTAGATTAATTAATAGATATGATTTTCTCATTGAAGTTTAAATAGTAGAAACTCTAATCTCGAGACACTCTTCAAATCCGTGATCCACTCTTTTCGTCGCAAGGGACTAACCACAAAATTTCATATTTAACCATATTATTCAATAAAATTGTTTTAACAATATTTTTAATTTTATACATCAAGATCAGCTATTAATAAAATTTAAAATGGACTCAGAAAATTGAAATTTTTTGCCAAAATTCACGTATTCCGCTGACAATCAATCTCTACACTGGATAAATGTTAGACATACAAAAATAAATCTAAAAGAACAAACAAAAAAATTAAAGCTCGATTCGTAGCTGTTAGAGCAATTTTAAATTCTTGCCCATTAATTTCACTCTCTAAAGATTATTAGTTCGTGCTCATATAAAATTTGGCTTATCTTTGAAAGGCTTCAATCACAAATTTCATAAAAATAGCTTGATTTTAACGAGAAATTTCTTATACACGTCATACACGGACAGAAAATTGTCTCATGAGATAAAATATTTCAATTGACTTGAAGAATCAATACAATAACTTCCTCTTAAAATCTGATATTTTAAGTTTCATGAAATACAGTTCAAAAATTGAATGAATAAAATTGTACGTGTCTTTTAACTGTCTTAATTAACCAAAACCAATCTTAATTTAATTGTCTTTTACTGATATTGTCCTATATGTAATTTCCCTTGTGATACCTCATGGCGTAAGAGATGTGTCAGGGATAAAAAAAATGTTTTAATTTTTTTTCAATCCAGAGTTAATAATTGTACAAATTTGTAATTAAATTTAACAAATTTTAAATTAATTTTTTAATTTTTTGCTTAAAATTTATATTTTTTGCCATAATTAACTTCGGATAAAAATATTTATTTAACAGTTGTACTTAACTGTGGTTTTAAATTAATACTCAGAATAAATCAAAATAGCCTGAAGTCAGAAAGTTTAAGCAACACTTTCTTTTCTGAATGTATCTTGGAGATAAAACAGTAAAATGTATATTTTTTAAAAATGACAAGTAGCCGAATCTTGAATTAATTTTTTTTTTTTTAATGCTTTGCTGCATACGTCTTAATCCGCCATGACTGACTAGACTTACACAAATAGTATATTTAGGGCGCCAGGGTAGCTCAGGGGACCCCTTCGGGTCTCGCAATACTGTCGCTGGGGGTTTATATCCCGCCCAGGGCAAGCTTTTACCTATAGATAAAAGCTTGCCCTGAGCCATGGATGCTTAGAATAGCAAACTGTAGATAGCCCCTCACTCCTTGATCCTAAGTTGTTGTAAGGCAGTCTAACACAAAAAACGACTATTTACTTCCAGTAAGCGCAAAGACTAAGGAATTTCCTTTTTTTTTTTTTTTCTTTTTTTTTTCAATTAATTCTTAATGGTGTTAGATTTAAAGGGCGCCTTCTCTTTAGCTTGGTATCTTTAAAGAATGACGTACCGTTAATTATATTGGGCTTTTACAGGGCTCTCTAGACGTGCGGGGAATGCAGGGGCTTCTACTTTCTTGTCCACTGAATAATCCGACTCCAAGTACCTGCCTCCCGGGCAGTAAAAGTTCACAACGCCGTTCGCCGACGGCAATTCACCCCGAAGACAGTGCGAAGGCCATGTTGGTGACAAGGAGCCACAATCCCTCTACGCTTATGAGAAAGTGCTTTATAGCTGGATTGTAGGACTTTATGAATAGTACTTTCTCTTATAAATGGTAATAAAATGCATTTCTGTGCTGGATAACTCCTGAATAGGCCCATTGAGGTGTTCAATTGAAAGGATGCTCGTGAAAAATATCCGAGAGATTTGAAGAATCCTTTGGACAGTTTTCATATACCGCTATCACCCTCTCTACACACATCTCTCAGAGTAAAGTGTTTATCTGGAGTGGTGACTCCTTGGGCCTATTCCAATGGTTCCAAGTGGAACTCCCAAGTCTGGAACTGTGGGTTCAAGTCCCGCTATATCCCGAAAAACAAAGATTATCGAGTATTTAATAACAGTCAGACCAGTGTCATGGATCTTTAGAATTAATTGGGTGATGACTTATACAGCCCCTCTCATATGCCCATAGTGTTTATCTGGAGTGGGGACTCCTTGGGCCTATTCCAATGGTTCCAAGTGGAACTCCCAAGTCTGGAACTGTGGGTTCAAGTCCCGCTATATCCCGAAAAACAAAGATTATAGAGTATTTAATAACAGTCAGACCAGTGTCATGGATCTTTAGAATTAATTGGGTGATGACTTATACAGCCCCTCTCATATGCCCATAGTGTTTATCTGGAGTGGGGACTCCTTGGGCCTATTCCAATGGTTCCAAGTGGAACTCCCAAGTCTGGAACTGTGGGTTCAAGTCCCGCTATATCCCGAAAAACAAAGATTATAGAGTATTTAATAACAGTCAGACCAGTGTCATGGATCTTTAGAATTAATTGGGTGATGACTTATACAGCCCCTCTCATATGCCCATAGTGTTTATCTGGAGTGGGGACTCCTTGGACCTAGCCCAATGGTTCCAAGTGGAACTCCCAAAGTCTGGAACTGTGGGTTCAAGTCCCGCAATATCCCGAAAAACAAAAGTTATAGAGTATTTAATAACAGTCAGACCAGTGTCATGGATCTTTAGAATTAATTGGGTGATGACTTATATAGCCCCTGTCATATGCCCATAGTGTTTATCTGGAGTGGGGACTCCTTGGGCCTATTCCAATGGTTCCAAGTGGAACTCCCAAGAGTCTGGAACTGTGGGTTCAAGTCCCGCTATATCCCGAAAAACAAAGATTATAGAGTATTTAATAACAGTCAGACCAGTGTCATGGATCTTTAGAATTAATTGGGTGATGACTTATATAGCCCCTGTCATATGCCCATAGTGTTTATCTGGAGTGGGGACTCCTTGGGCCTATTCCAATGGTTCCAAGTGGAACTCCCAAGAGTCTGGAACTGTGGGTTCAAGTCCCGCTATATCCCGAAAAACAAAGATTATAGAGTATTTAATAACAGTCAGACCAGTGTCATGGATCTTTAGAATTAATTGGGTGATGACTTATATAGCCCCTGTCATATGCCCATAGTGTTTATCTGGAGTGGGGACTCCTTGGGCCTATTCCAATGGTTCCAAGTGGAACTCCCAAGAGTCTGGAACTGTGGGTTCAAGTCCCGCTATATCCCGAAAAACAAAGATTATAGAGTATTTAATAACAGTCAGACCAGTGTCATGGATCTTTAGAATTAATTGGGTGATGACTTATATAGCCCCTGTCATATGCCCATAGTGTTTATCTGGAGTGGGGACTCCTTGGGCCTATTCCAATGGTTCCAAGTGGAACTCCCAAGAGTCTGGAACTGTGGGTTCAAGTCCCGCTATATCCCGAAAAACAAAGATTATAGAGTATTTAATAACAGTCAGACCAGTGTCATGGATCTTTAGAATTAATTGGGTGATGACTTATATAGCCCCTGTCATATGCCCATAGTGTTTATCTGGAGTGGGGACTCCTTGGGCCTATTCCAATGGTTCCAAGTGGAACTCCCAAGAGTCTGGAACTGTGGGTTCAAGTCCCGCTATATCCCGAAAAACAAAGATTATAGAGTATTTAATAACAGTCAGACCAGTGTCATGGATCTTTAGAATTAATTGGGTGATGACTTATATAGCCCCTGTCATATGCCCATAGTGTTTATCTGGAGTGGGGACTCCTTGGGCCTATTCCAATGGTTCCAAGTGGAACTCCCAAGAGTCTGGAACTGTGGGTTCAAGTCCCGCTATATCCCGAAAAACAAAGATTATAGAGTATTTAATAACAGTCAGACCAGTGTCATGGATCTTTAGAATTAATTGGGTGATGACTTATATAGCCCCTGTCATATGCCCATAGTGTTTATCTGGAGTGGGGACTCCTTGGGCCTATTCCAATGGTTCCAAGTGGAACTCCCAAGAGTCTGGAACTGTGGGTTCAAGTCCCGCTATATCCCGAAAAACAAAGATTATAGAGTATTTAATAACAGTCAGACCAGTGTCATGGATCTTTAGAATTAATTGGGTGATGACTTATATAGCCCCTGTCATATGCCCATAGTGTTTATCTGGAGTGGGGACTCCTTGGGCCTATTCCAATGGTTCCAAGTGGAACTCCCAAGAGTCTGGAACTGTGGGTTCAAGTCCCGCTATATCCCGAAAAACAAAGATTATAGAGTATTTAATAACAGTCAGACCAGTGTCATGGATCTTTAGAATTAATTGGGTGATGACTTATATAGCCCCTGTCATATGCCCATAGTGTTTATCTGGAGTGGGGACTCCTTGGGCCTATTCCAATGGTTCCAAGTGGAACTCCCAAGAGTCTGGAACTGTGGGTTCAAGTCCCGCTATATCCCGAAAAACAAAGATTATAGAGTATTTAATAACAGTCAGACCAGTGTCATGGATCTTTAGAATTAATTGGGTGATGACTTATATAGCCCCTGTCATATGCCCATAGTGTTTATCTGGAGTGGGGACTCCTTGGGCCTATTCCAATGGTTCCAAGTGGAACTCCCAAGAGTCTGGAACTGTGGGTTCAAGTCCCGCTATATCCCGAAAAACAAAGATTATAGAGTATTTAATAACAGTCAGACCAGTGTCATGGATCTTTAGAATTAATTGGGTGATGACTTATATAGCCCCTGTCATATGCCCATAGTGTTTATCTGGAGTGGGGACTCCTTGGGCCTATTCCAATGGTTCCAAGTGGAACTCCCAAGAGTCTGGAACTGTGGGTTCAAGTCCCGCTATATCCCGAAAAACAAAGATTATAGAGTATTTAATAACAGTCAGACCAGTGTCATGGATCTTTAGAATTAATTGGGTGATGACTTATATAGCCCCTGTCATATGCCCATAGTGTTTATCTGGAGTGGGGACTCCTTGGGCCTATTCCAATGGTTCCAAGTGGAACTCCCAAGAGTCTGGAACTGTGGGTTCAAGTCCCGCTATATCCCGAAAAACAAAGATTATAGAGTATTTAATAACAGTCAGACCAGTGTCATGGATCTTTAGAATTAATTGGGTGATGACTTATATAGCCCCTGTCATATGCCCATAGTGTTTATCTGGAGTGGGGACTCCTTGGGCCTATTCCAATGGTTCCAAGTGGAACTCCCAAGAGTCTGGAACTGTGGGTTCAAGTCCCGCTATATCCCGAAAAACAAAGATTATAGAGTATTTAATAACAGTCAGACCAGTGTCATGGATCTTTAGAATTAATTGGGTGATGACTTATATAGCCCCTGTCATATGCCCATAGTGTTTATCTGGAGTGGGGACTCCTTGGGCCTATTCCAATGGTTCCAAGTGGAACTCCCAAGAGTCTGGAACTGTGGGTTCAAGTCCCGCTATATCCCGAAAAACAAAGATTATAGAGTATTTAATAACAGTCAGACCAGTGTCATGGATCTTTAGAATTAATTGGGTGATGACTTATATAGCCCCTGTCATATGCCCATAGTGTTTATCTGGAGTGGGGACTCCTTGGGCCTATTCCAATGGTTCCAAGTGGAACTCCCAAGAGTCTGGAACTGTGGGTTCAAGTCCCGCTATATCCCGAAAAACAAAGATTATAGAGTATTTAATAACAGTCAGACCAGTGTCATGGATCTTTAGAATTAATTGGGTGATGACTTATATAGCCCCTGTCATATGCCCATAGTGTTTATCTGGAGTGGGGACTCCTTGGGCCTATTCCAATGGTTCCAAGTGGAACTCCCAAGAGTCTGGAACTGTGGGTTCAAGTCCCGCTATATCCCGAAAAACAAAGATTATAGAGTATTTAATAACAGTCAGACCAGTGTCATGGATCTTTAGAATTAATTGGGTGATGACTTATATAGCCCCTGTCATATGCCCATAGTGTTTATCTGGAGTGGGGACTCCTTGGGCCTATTCCAATGGTTCCAAGTGGAACTCCCAAGAGTCTGGAACTGTGGGTTCAAGTCCCGCTATATCCCGAAAAACAAAGATTATAGAGTATTTAATAACAGTCAGACCAGTGTCATGGATCTTTAGAATTAATTGGGTGATGACTTATATAGCCCCTGTCATATGCCCATAGTGTTTATCTGGAGTGGGGACTCCTTGGGCCTATTCCAATGGTTCCAAGTGGAACTCCCAAGAGTCTGGAACTGTGGGTTCAAGTCCCGCTATATCCCGAAAAACAAAGATTATAGAGTATTTAATAACAGTCAGACCAGTGTCATGGATCTTTAGAATTAATTGGGTGATGACTTATATAGCCCCTGTCATATGCCCATAGTGTTTATCTGGAGTGGGGACTCCTTGGGCCTATTCCAATGGTTCCAAGTGGAACTCCCAAGAGTCTGGAACTGTGGGTTCAAGTCCCGCTATATCCCGAAAAACAAAGATTATAGAGTATTTAATAACAGTCAGACCAGTGTCATGGATCTTTAGAATTAATTGGGTGATGACTTATATAGCCCCTGTCATATGCCCATAGTGTTTATCTGGAGTGGGGACTCCTTGGGCCTATTCCAATGGTTCCAAGTGGAACTCCCAAGAGTCTGGAACTGTGGGTTCAAGTCCCGCTATATCCCGAAAAACAAAGATTATAGAGTATTTAATAACAGTCAGACCAGTGTCATGGATCTTTAGAATTAATTGGGTGATGACTTATATAGCCCCTGTCATATGCCCATAGTGTTTATCTGGAGTGGGGACTCCTTGGGCCTATTCCAATGGTTCCAAGTGGAACTCCCAAGAGTCTGGAACTGTGGGTTCAAGTCCCGCTATATCCCGAAAAACAAAGATTATAGAGTATTTAATAACAGTCAGACCAGTGTCATGGATCTTTAGAATTAATTGGGTGATGACTTATATAGCCCCTGTCATATGCCCATAGTGTTTATCTGGAGTGGGGACTCCTTGGGCCTATTCCAATGGTTCCAAGTGGAACTCCCAAGAGTCTGGAACTGTGGGTTCAAGTCCCGCTATATCCCGAAAAACAAAGATTATAGAGTATTTAATAACAGTCAGACCAGTGTCATGGATCTTTAGAATTAATTGGGTGATGACTTATATAGCCCCTGTCATATGCCCATAGTGTTTATCTGGAGTGGGGACTCCTTGGGCCTATTCCAATGGTTCCAAGTGGAACTCCCAAGAGTCTGGAACTGTGGGTTCAAGTCCCGCTATATCCCGAAAAACAAAGATTATAGAGTATTTAATAACAGTCAGACCAGTGTCATGGATCTTTAGAATTAATTGGGTGATGACTTATATAGCCCCTGTCATATGCCCATAGTGTTTATCTGGAGTGGGGACTCCTTGGGCCTATTCCAATGGTTCCAAGTGGAACTCCCAAGAGTCTGGAACTGTGGGTTCAAGTCCCGCTATATCCCGAAAAACAAAGATTATAGAGTATTTAATAACAGTCAGACCAGTGTCATGGATCTTTAGAATTAATTGGGTGATGACTTATATAGCCCCTGTCATATGCCCATAGTGTTTATCTGGAGTGGGGACTCCTTGGGCCTATTCCAATGGTTCCAAGTGGAACTCCCAAGAGTCTGGAACTGTGGGTTCAAGTCCCGCTATATCCCGAAAAACAAAGATTATAGAGTATTTAATAACAGTCAGACCAGTGTCATGGATCTTTAGAATTAATTGGGTGATGACTTATATAGCCCCTGTCATATGCCCATAGTGTTTATCTGGAGTGGGGACTCCTTGGGCCTATTCCAATGGTTCCAAGTGGAACTCCCAAGAGTCTGGAACTGTGGGTTCAAGTCCCGCTATATCCCGAAAAACAAAGATTATAGAGTATTTAATAACAGTCAGACCAGTGTCATGGATCTTTAGAATTAATTGGGTGATGACTTATATAGCCCCTGTCATATGCCCATAGTGTTTATCTGGAGTGGGGACTCCTTGGGCCTATTCCAATGGTTCCAAGTGGAACTCCCAAGAGTCTGGAACTGTGGGTTCAAGTCCCGCTATATCCCGAAAAACAAAGATTATAGAGTATTTAATAACAGTCAGACCAGTGTCATGGATCTTTAGAATTAATTGGGTGATGACTTATATAGCCCCTGTCATATGCCCATAGTGTTTATCTGGAGTGGGGACTCCTTGGGCCTATTCCAATGGTTCCAAGTGGAACTCCCAAGAGTCTGGAACTGTGGGTTCAAGTCCCGCTATATCCCGAAAAACAAAGATTATAGAGTATTTAATAACAGTCAGACCAGTGTCATGGATCTTTAGAATTAATTGGGTGATGACTTATATAGCCCCTGTCATATGCCCATAGTGTTTATCTGGAGTGGGGACTCCTTGGGCCTATTCCAATGGTTCCAAGTGGAACTCCCAAGAGTCTGGAACTGTGGGTTCAAGTCCCGCTATATCCCGAAAAACAAAGATTATAGAGTATTTAATAACAGTCAGACCAGTGTCATGGATCTTTAGAATTAATTGGGTGATGACTTATATAGCCCCTGTCATATGCCCATAGTGTTTATCTGGAGTGGGGACTCCTTGGGCCTATTCCAATGGTTCCAAGTGGAACTCCCAAGAGTCTGGAACTGTGGGTTCAAGTCCCGCTATATCCCGAAAAACAAAGATTATAGAGTATTTAATAACAGTCAGACCAGTGTCATGGATCTTTAGAATTAATTGGGTGATGACTTATATAGCCCCTGTCATATGCCCATAGTGTTTATCTGGAGTGGGGACTCCTTGGGCCTATTCCAATGGTTCCAAGTGGAACTCCCAAGAGTCTGGAACTGTGGGTTCAAGTCCCGCTATATCCCGAAAAACAAAGATTATAGAGTATTTAATAACAGTCAGACCAGTGTCATGGATCTTTAGAATTAATTGGGTGATGACTTATATAGCCCCTGTCATATGCCCATAGTGTTTATCTGGAGTGGGGACTCCTTGGGCCTATTCCAATGGTTCCAAGTGGAACTCCCAAGAGTCTGGAACTGTGGGTTCAAGTCCCGCTATATCCCGAAAAACAAAGATTATAGAGTATTTAATAACAGTCAGACCAGTGTCATGGATCTTTAGAATTAATTGGGTGATGACTTATATAGCCCCTGTCATATGCCCATAGTGTTTATCTGGAGTGGGGACTCCTTGGGCCTATTCCAATGGTTCCAAGTGGAACTCCCAAGAGTCTGGAACTGTGGGTTCAAGTCCCGCTATATCCCGAAAAACAAAGATTATAGAGTATTTAATAACAGTCAGACCAGTGTCATGGATCTTTAGAATTAATTGGGTGATGACTTATATAGCCCCTGTCATATGCCCATAGTGTTTATCTGGAGTGGGGACTCCTTGGGCCTATTCCAATGGTTCCAAGTGGAACTCCCAAGAGTCTGGAACTGTGGGTTCAAGTCCCGCTATATCCCGAAAAACAAAGATTATAGAGTATTTAATAACAGTCAGACCAGTGTCATGGATCTTTAGAATTAATTGGGTGATGACTTATATAGCCCCTGTCATATGCCCATAGTGTTTATCTGGAGTGGGGACTCCTTGGGCCTATTCCAATGGTTCCAAGTGGAACTCCCAAGAGTCTGGAACTGTGGGTTCAAGTCCCGCTATATCCCGAAAAACAAAGATTATAGAGTATTTAATAACAGTCAGACCAGTGTCATGGATCTTTAGAATTAATTGGGTGATGACTTATATAGCCCCTGTCATATGCCCATAGTGTTTATCTGGAGTGGGGACTCCTTGGGCCTATTCCAATGGTTCCAAGTGGAACTCCCAAGAGTCTGGAACTGTGGGTTCAAGTCCCGCTATATCCCGAAAAACAAAGATTATAGAGTATTTAATAACAGTCAGACCAGTGTCATGGATCTTTAGAATTAATTGGGTGATGACTTATATAGCCCCTGTCATATGCCCATAGTGTTTATCTGGAGTGGGGACTCCTTGGGCCTATTCCAATGGTTCCAAGTGGAACTCCCAAGAGTCTGGAACTGTGGGTTCAAGTCCCGCTATATCCCGAAAAACAAAGATTATAGAGTATTTAATAACAGTCAGACCAGTGTCATGGATCTTTAGAATTAATTGGGTGATGACTTATATAGCCCCTGTCATATGCCCATAGTGTTTATCTGGAGTGGGGACTCCTTGGGCCTATTCCAATGGTTCCAAGTGGAACTCCCAAGAGTCTGGAACTGTGGGTTCAAGTCCCGCTATATCCCGAAAAACAAAGATTATAGAGTATTTAATAACAGTCAGACCAGTGTCATGGATCTTTAGAATTAATTGGGTGATGACTTATATAGCCCCTGTCATATGCCCATAGTGTTTATCTGGAGTGGGGACTCCTTGGGCCTATTCCAATGGTTCCAAGTGGAACTCCCAAGAGTCTGGAACTGTGGGTTCAAGTCCCGCTATATCCCGAAAAACAAAGATTATAGAGTATTTAATAACAGTCAGACCAGTGTCATGGATCTTTAGAATTAATTGGGTGATGACTTATATAGCCCCTGTCATATGCCCATAGTGTTTATCTGGAGTGGGGACTCCTTGGGCCTATTCCAATGGTTCCAAGTGGAACTCCCAAGAGTCTGGAACTGTGGGTTCAAGTCCCGCTANTAGTATAACTGGAAAGTACACCGGCCCGGACAGCAGGAGATCCAGGTTCGATTCCTGGCTGGGACAGATAGTTTTTTATTTTCTATTCCCTCTCAATAATTGTTTGAAACAGATATTAAATTATTTTATTTTGCACTTGTGACTAGAAACTGCTTAATATCACTTTATTTTTCAAATATGTTCTAATAAAACGTTTTTTTTCTTATTTATTTATATGTTTTTTTGCAATCTGCATAACGACATGAGAAGATCTATCAATGAGAAGTTGTTAAGTATACTCTACCCCCAAAACATACAAGCCTTGAAGGTATAGTCTGACCGCAAGACAAATAAGTACAAACAAGTCTTAACGCCGACTTGGAGATTATTTTTGAAGGAAAGAACCGATTCTCTATTGGATGACCTCTTAAAGATCTACAGTTAACCAGTCCTTAAGCAGAATAGAGGATGAAGGCTCTAACAACTGCGAAGTGCAGTGCTGACAACAGGCCTTGTCCTCAAACCTATTAAAATAGGAAAAAATATTACGTTAAGTAAAACAATTGTTTTTATTTTCCAATAGTTTAATTTTTTCATGAAACTACTTCATTCCTTTTACGATATTTATACATCGATAGGCTTTTTTTCAGGGTTTGACCATAGCGAAAAATTATATTTTATTTTTTAAATTAGTTTTTATTTATAAAAAGCCGTGTAGCTTTTTCAGTGCTTATTAGAGATTGATGTCCGATATATTCATTACATCGAGTTATTCTCCATTCAGGCCTGAAGAAGCTCTAGCAGGATGTGCTAAATTTCGGCGAAAAACGGCTTTTTGACACGATCAAGCCCGGAAGAAAAGTCTATGAATATTTCTGGAGACCGTGGAAGCCTGCGAGAACATATAGGTATTTTTATAATTTTATTATAAACACACGAATTATTAGTATGACAGCATTATAGAAAACGCTCTGTTATTAGTCTTTCATGAACTACATTTTGCTTTAAAATACACTGTACCTGACGTTCTATTTTTTAACATATTTCGATTTTTTTTTAAACGATATCAATAAATCTTTTNTTTTAAACTTCATTATTAATTACATTCTAAATGTTGATAAACACTAATGACTACCAAAAAAATAGAGAAGAAAGAATCCATGTTATCTCGAAAATTTTAGAATAATGCTCTCCGTTGCAGATAAATTTATCTTATAGTATTCGTATGGTCGGAGGTTGGTTGGCCGTCGAGTATTATACTGTAGATATTATTAAGGGTTTCGGCCAGGATCAGAAAAATAAAATACTCCAATATTATTGGGTAATTTAAAATTAAATTTGTAATGTTGTAATGATGTTCAGTTCTGCAGTCTGAGATGAGACCATAAACCTCCCACAGAGATCTTTCAAGATAAAACTATCGCCCTGATGATGACTTGTAAGTTAAGTCGAGACGTCTCCAATAATAAAATAATTACTCAATAATTTTGGAGTATTTTTTTTTCTGCAGCTTATAACTAAATTAAATAAACTATTGTTTTTAAAAGACAATGCATTATAAAAGTCATTCTTATCAGCATTTTCATCTATGTTACTGTGGCCATTATTAGAGGAGTTTAATTTGATATATGACTAGTTATTTATCAAGTAATTAGTTGCAACAACCTTACGAGTATAGTGTGCCACTATAAATCCAGCAGATTATAAAGCAGGAATGGCTACAGGATGGCAATAAGTTCCCCGGCCGTGAGATAAAGGGAGAGATTGGAGAGACGGTTCCGCTGCGAGATCTCCCAATTCGCCTGGGCCCCTAGATCCCCCATTGATCCTAAGTTATGTGCTACACAGCCCATAGCCTGAACTGTCCGCCGAGCCCATGGCCTGGAGAGTCACTCCCCCGTGTAGAGCAACAGGCTGGAGACTCCCGGAGGGCATTAGGCTGGAGTAGGTGCCCCCCCCCCCCTAAAAAACGCCTTTTCGGAACGCCAGTTATTAATAGTAATGCCCCGACGTCTGTGGGTGGTGGTGGGGGGAAGCAACAGGCTGGTAATCACTCTACACTGGAGAATATTTTCTTTAGAACGCCTCCCATGATTCATGTATCCTTTCTAGCTTTCCTTTTCTAGCTCATAACTAGACGTCTGCGCACGCGCGTTGTCACTAACAAAACTCTCATTCAAAAATATTTTAAATATAATTCATCACTAATAATATATTTATTTTATTACAGCTATAGAATAGAACATTTATTTATAGAAATTTAAATATCCTTCACAATCTTAATACGTCATGAAATACATGTAATAACCCATAAAATCTATACAGATAGCATATACAATTAAATATACCATAAAACACAAAAGCATAAATTACTTAAACAATATAAAATAAGACCACTTATCAACACAATATACAACACAAACTTATCGCATTGTACATAATGTAGCATATATGTTGGACAGATGGCAATTATATGTCATTTTAAAAATTTAATTTTCAAAAGTCAGTTAGTAAGTCCATTTTTAATTAGCTTCTTTGAAATTACATTTTAATATATTTCGAGGTTTACTTCGGAGCTCAGAAAAAATATATAAACTACATACAGCCTAAGTTGCATTATGTTTATTTTGATACAATAATTTATATATATATATATAAAAGAGAGAACGGACAAACTTTTATCGATACATAAAAACTTGTCTTCAGCCATGGATGTTTAGTATTCTAACTTATTAGTTGGGAACCTGTAGATAGCTCTTCTCTCCATGACTAAGAGGCTCACAATTGTGGGGGGAAAATATGCTTATCAATGTTATGTTTTAAATTCTCTGAAGTTATTGTCCAAAAATTAATCTAAAAAGAAGAGATGAAGGAATTACATAATCGATAATGGCTCAAAGTAGCCGAAACGTGTTATAATGAAGTATAAATAAATAACTTAACAACAGGAGAGTTTTTTGACCGTAGATATTATTCTAAGATGATTTTAGTTGGGGTTCGGTCAAGGTAGATCCAAAAAAATACAAACTTAACAAAAGTGTATTTTTGTAAAAGATTATCTGCCAACGTTTCGGCTTACATTGTAAGCCATCTTCAGGGCTATCATGAAGACGAGAAAGGACGTCCTGTCCCTAGGTTAACATGCATGGAAATGTGAACCTAGGGACAGAACGTCCTCTCTCGTCTTCATGATAGGCAGCCCTGAAGATGGCTTACGATGTAAGCCGAAACGTTGGCAGATAATCTTTTACAAAAATACACTTTTTTTTTTAATTTATATTTTTTTGGATCTATCTTGACCAAAACCCAACTAATCTAATAAATAATTTAACTCTGGATAGGAATGGGTCCCCAACTATTTATGCTTTTCCAACTACGAACGATTAGGGTTTTTTCCATTATCTCCCAAACATTCTAGGACCAGCCTTAGTTATCACACATTTTTACTTATTACTCTCTCCAGCTATTAAAATCAAATAAGTCGGTATGACTTATTTATGCTCTTATTTAAGATCTTCTTTCACTAAACTTTAGAAACCATAGTTTGCTCAGCCGTCATGGGCTTTTTCTTACAATAAATTTAATTATATTCTTATTTTTACATTTGAGGCAAGAACTATTGATAAAACTAATTGTTAAATAAATTGGTTTAAACTTGATACTTACACATTTGATTAGAAAGAAACTTGTGCTAAAAATCTGCAAGCCTCTGAGTTTAATTTTATTTCAAATAACACGTGTTGATTCAAAATATTTTAGATTCACTCTCTGTAGATAAACAACTGAGGAAAAATATTCTCTCAGATAATTTATTTTTCTTATTTGTTTTGTTTTTCTGAACATGTTTTTTTTTATGATAGTTTTACTTTTCTTTCCCTTTTCCCCAATATTTCGTTTTCTTCCCCCCTAAGAGGATTATTCTGAAAAACACTTCACCGTCCTCCATTCACCCCCGGGGATCTCGTCCATAGCATACCGGACCCAGAAAATCTATATTCAATAGGATTACACCGGCTTATATCATTCCCCATTTTAACTCAATTACTTTTTCCGACTTAAGAGAAAATAAAATAAAAATTGCTTTTTCTCACTTATGACTATAATCTGAAGTTTAATTGCGCGTCACGATGTAATAATAATTTAGTTACTGCTTCAAAATTAAAGGGGTAATGATTTAAATAATCAAATTATATTTGCATGGCCATTCATATATTTTTTAATTAAATTAAACTACTTAATTTTTCTTGCAATAAAATAAAATTATAAAATGTTATCCTTTATAAACTGTAATAAATAAAGATTTATTTATTTTAAAAAATGTTACAATGAGTATAAAATTCGTACATATAGCGTTTATTAGTACAAGATAATTCCTCAAAGTTCAAAGATGAATTCTCACGGAAGAAGAAAATAATTCCCTCTTCCTTAGATATTATTTCTTTTNAAAATGTTATCCTTTATAAACTGTAATAAATAAATGCGACCTTTAAAAAAAGTTATATGTAAAGTTTTGTGGAAAAAAAAAAAAAAAACACTTGTTTTGTGTGTCGTATTGAGCAGTAAATTATTAACACAGTAAATAGAAATTTGTTGTTGTAAATCTGTAGATTATGATCTGAGAGGTCGATAATACATGGAAGGACAAAGGTACATCTGAGAATGCGAGAGTGGGGCAGGAGATCCTTCACAAATGAGAAAATGTAAAAAAATGGATGGGGATTTGTGAGCTGTTTTGTCCCAGTACCTTCCCCAGCTACTTTACTTGGAGATTTGTTTGAATATAGAATAGGGGGGGGGGGTATCTCGTGTGATCCGTTCGGGTCTCGCAATCCTGGAGCTGCAGGGTAAGCCTTTATCTATGAATAAGGGCTCGCCCTGAGCCGTGGATGTCTAAAATTGGGTGGGAACCTGTAGATAGCCCCCCCCCCCCCTCCATGGCTCTAAGTGGTTGAAAGGGAGGCTAACACTTACAAGAAACAAACTTGGAGGCTTGTATCCCCAGTCCTTGAAGCCAGTTTCCTACTTCGGATGGAGAAGGACACCGAAGAGGCGGAGAGACGCAGGAACAAAGCAGAAAACTGGGACTCGGCAGGCGTTTTTTTTTTTTTTTTTACAGAAGAACTAATGCGATAAGGTTTCATGTCTCCATGCCATCTCCAGCCCAGTCACTTGGAGGCGCGTTTGTCCACACCCCGACTGTACGCTTGCATTTCCAAGCAGGTCACTGGGCGATGAGCATGCAAGTGACCTGCATTTCCAAATGTGCCTAACCATATTTTACTTCTAGCAGCGAAAAGAAAAATAAGTAACCTTTAACTTGACTACATGTACTTGTATAAGAAATCCTCACATTCGCTGATAGAATTGAACTGATTGAATAATCAGTAGTAGGATTAGAAAAATAACACCTTGAACAAATCCAGAAATAACTGCTAGATACTAGTTTATATTTACCTTAGGCAGTAGTTACATACATTAATTAATACACATAAAATTAATTATGTAAAAATAACGCAAAAATTGCAGGGATTTAGTGTCTAATTTTTAAAACTATAACATCATATTACATTGTAATTATATAAAATACATAACTAATAACAAATAACTAAAAATTAAGAGAAAATGTCACACGAATTAACAAGAGAAAGAATTTATTAAAAGAAAAAAAAATTAGAATTCTCGATCTGTTACCTTGCAGATTAAACAATACAAATTAATATCAACAGAAATTCTTTTTTTATTTGAGCTGAGTTGTTCTGACATATCAAATTCATTCAGAGCAAGTTTTAAAATTAAAACTTCTCCAAAAATATTAAGCAACATAACATATCAAAATTCATATAATTTTGGTTTATNTATATATATATATATAATGGGTTTTTTGTGTATTTATTTACGTAAAATAATACTAGTTGTTAAGATGTTCACGTAGGCTTCCACGGTCCTCAGACATATTTACCAATACTTCTTCCGGGTTCAATCGTGTCTTGGAGTTTTCAGGTGCCAAGCTTTCGCACATCGTGTGATAGCTTCTTCAGGGCTGAATGGAGAACCTATTCAGTCCTGAAGAAGCCATCACACGATGTGCGAAAGCTTGGCACCTAAAACTCCAAGACACGGTTGAACCCGGAAGAAGTATTGGTAAATAATACTTGTTGTTGTTAAATGAGTATTTGTTTGTTAATAATTTTTTATGGTTGTCAATATAAATTTGCTATTTCTTAGGCAGTATATAAAGTTAATTCATTTCTAAATTAAGTCGTAAGCACTATAAAAATAGAGGTATGCACTAATAGACATGGCCATAGATGCTTACTTAAAAAAATAATTTATGGTTAAAAACTAACTGCATGTTTATTTTAATGTTTCACGGTGTCCTTATGTACAATAATTCAGGTAAAAGTTTAAAATAAATTTTAATGTCATAAAATTATTAAAATAAAATGGACTGAGGATGTCATAATTTAGGTCCGTTCATTATCATGAAAACTTCACTGGGATAAGAGAACCCCTGTCTGACTTACATAACCTTATCATTACCATTACATAACCGACATTTAATTTACACAAATTCTTAATTAAATATCGATTATATAACCGGTGTTTTTCTTATTTTGACACAACTTTTTTTAAAAAACTGTACAGAAAGACACAAATAACGATGAACATCAGAAGTCCCTATAAGTTGATTATTTGAAATCAAATTAAATTAATATTTAACACATAGATATTCTTTTAAAAATAATTTTATTATTATTTAGAACTTACAAATTTTCTTGGAAGTGAATTAAGATGAAAGAATGCTTGTTTAAAATTAAAATTAATCTTTTTTTTGTTTAGGAAAAGGCAAATGACCTTTTTTAAATCATTAAAAGTTACAACTTTGATTAAATCTACTTATTTGTTTAAAATTAAAAGTTAATTTTCTTCTTATTATAGATTAATATTTTCAGACATATAATTTATAGTATTAATCGTAAATTACAAAAGTAGAAATAAATAAATTAAAATAAAAGTTTCATTTGAAAGAATACAGTTCTCCACAATTGCAAAACGATAGTTTCTTAAAGTTAACTGGTTCCTCAATTATATAATTTTATCCCTAATTGGTTAAAAAATAAATTTTACCTTACTTTAAAAAAAAATTTGTTTTGTTAATTTAGGAAGTGTAGATATATCTTTTGTTGTTACCGATTGAATTTCCTGAGGGCTAAAAGGGAATAAAAAATCCCTGGGCAGTCTTCTTTTATTATTCTTTTTTTATTTATGTGTGTGTAAAAAAAACCTTTCACAGATCCATGGATATTTATTATATAGATTGCCTCTTCCTCCATGACCTCAAGTGATTGAATGTCAGGTAAAAAGAAAAACTTATAAATACAAAGCAAATGTTCATTAAAACACACTTAGCTAAAATTTTGATAATGAACTGCAATAAACAACGAGTTAAGATTTGAAATGAACCTTAAATTGTAACATAAATATTTATATTGCCTATAATATAAATTATTTCGTAAATTTTAAGAGCGTTCTCAACTAATTAATCCTTTTTATTTTAATTTATTTATTGGGTTGTTACATTCTGTAAGTAAATTAACATTTTATAATTGTTCACAATGCTGTTCAATGGCTGTGAGTTACGAGGGTGAGAACAGCGTGTCGCAACTCCAAAATCTCATTAAAAAGTTATTGTTTGTGACTAACTATTGTTCTTAGTTGTTAAAATGTAGCAAAATTCTCATTATTAATTTTGAATAACTACCTTAACTATACCAATTCATCTAATTATTTGTTTTTATAAAATGATGCATGAATCTCATACATTTGTGTGGGGATTAATATTGTTTGGGAATTCCTGAGGACAAATGAAAAACCAACTGGTGGTGACCCCATGGTGGATTGTTATTAATATATGAAACTCTATAAAGTGATTTATCTTTCATCCAGAATATCTCTGGCAAATAAAACCTGAAAAATACCAAATGTATGATCAGTTCTTCCGGCATTTGTATTACTAATGTACTCATTTTTGTAGAAAGTAAATTTTTTTGAACTAACCTTGTAGAACATAAAAATAAGTTTTGGAAAGTGTTCAGATTTATCTATAGTTGTTTGAGTCATACAAAATTTATTTATTTTCCTCTCACTTTATCTTTACAACGATGTAAAATATTATGTTTGATAAACTGAGAAAAATAAATTGTTTTTATGAAAAATAATTTTAAAAACTCAATTCAACTAAAATAAACAAAATGAATACTGCTTAATATTCCGAAATAGCTAACAATTACTGTTCTCTTACTCTTTTTCTAATAGAAGCATAATTTTGGAGCTGTTTTTGTAACACTCAAAGCAGTATTAATTCAAGGCAAAATTGAATACTTCTTATTCACTCGCCGAACAGTTAAAAATTACTTTGGTTCTATTGACTACCGATGTTAACAGTAGAAAAACAGTGGTGTGGAAAATAAAATTGCATCTTATTCATTGGGGAATCAGAAAGAAAAAGGATTGAGATTTTCTGATACAGAAACGTAGGCCTTGCAAATGGCAAATGTGAACATTTCTCAGAAACATCATTCTTATATATTTTTTCTTCCGGGTTGGACCGTGTAAAGTTTTTGATGGTTGCCGAGCTTTCGCACATCCTGTGATGGCTCCTTCAGGGCTGAATAAATATTTATACCTGGTATTTATACCTGGTATACCTGGTATTTATACCTGGTATACCTGGTATACCTGGTATTTATACCTGTTATTTATACATGGTATTTATACCTGGTATTTATACCTGTTATTTATACCTGGTATTTATACCTGATATTTATACCTGGTGTTTATACCTGGTATTTATACCTGGTTATACCTGATATTTATACCTGAATTTAAGAATTAAATTTTAAGAATTTAAGAATTTAGAATTTAAGAAGAATTTAAGAATTTAGAGTTTAGAGTTTTTTAGAATTTAAGAATTTAAGAATTTAGAGTTTTTTAAGAATTTAAGAATTTAGAATTTAATAATTTAAGAATTCAAGAATTTAAGAAGAATTTAAGAATTTAAGAATTTTTTTTTTTTAGAATTTAAGAATTTTTAAGAATATTCAGCCCTGAAGAAGCCATCACAGGATGTGCGAAAGCTCGGCAACCATCAAAACTTTACACGGTCCAACCCGGAAAAAACATATATACATACATACATCTGATGACTGTGGAAGCCTACGTGAACATCATTCTTATATTCAACTATAGTGAAAGACGGACATTAAACCTGTTTTTCTAAACTGTTTTCAGTACAGGAAGAAAAAAACCTCAGTGAGACCGACTTGGAAAGGGATAACATTTTTAAAATAATACCAGTGCACATGACTTGACAGAGCGTGTAGAATACCAAACCTTCGAGGTAAGTCAAGATATTCTCTATCGAAACATGATGCAATTTAAAAAAAATAAAAAAAACTTTCTTTAATTTTTCACTAATACTAGACATTTGATATATATCTATGTGTTTGTGCGTATGCGATCTTGCAATTTTATAAATAAAGTGAACCAATTCTGTTTTTAAATTCTATTTTAGCAACTTTTGCAAAACTTCCGTTGTTTTAGTTTTAAAATCGTCTTAAAATAAGAGTCTCAGACGAAGAGAACGCTTTATTTTAAAAAAATAATACATAAATTGTGGCTGCTAGACTTTATAAGTAATAATATAAGTGATTGTCCATCACTAACTCCACATGAAATTACATATCATTATTTAGAGTTAAGACGAAAATTTTAGCTAAGTCAACATTATTAGGAAGCTTTAGAATTAAAAAATTGTATATAAGTTTGTTATTTTTTATGTTTTGAAAAAAAAAATACAAAATATTGGGGCGCCATGTATGCCTAGGACATAAGTTTGAGTCTCTCAATCCTGTCACTGGGTAACGAATCTCGGTCTTAGCAAACTTTTATCAAAAAATAAATACTTGCCAAGAATAATGGATGTTTAGAATAGAATGGCAATCTATCGGCAATCTATCTATTATGACATGCCATAAGAGGTAGATATGGAAGACATATTTAAATATTGGGGCGCCATGTATGCCTAGGACATAAGTTTGAGTCTCTCAATCCTGTCACTGGGTAACGAATCTCGGTCTTTAGCAAACTTTTATCAAAAAATAAATACTTGCCAAGAATAATGGATGTTTAGAATAGAATGGCAATCTATCGGCAATCTATCTATTATGACATGCCATAAGAGGTAGATATGGAAGACAAATTTAAAAAAAGTTCCTAATATGCGCATTATCTATATCTCTAGCACGTATGTACTATAGCATTTACATGAAAGTAGGATAATAAAAAAATATTTAAAATTGTAACAACGTACTCTTCCTCAAGTTTCCTACTCCTGGTCGGCTTAGAGTCAACATCTTCTATTCTTTTCTTCCTTGTTCTTTTTGGCTTTTATCATCACATTAATCACTTCCACTTTTTATGTCTTTCTTTTACAAAACATGAGAAATCTGCACAGTTTTACACCGCTCTTATGTGACGCTCTATTTTAATAAGTAATGTGGCTCATAATTACATGCTATTCAAAATAAAATATACCATCCCTTTTATTGTTACAAAACCTGTTGCCAGCAAGTCGGAGGAAAGGGGGGGGGTGGGCGAATATTTACGGCCATGTGCCCTCAGCTCCGCGGCTCCAAGACACCCCCAAACCCTGAATTAACATCTTCAACAAGTTCACGGCTGGGGCGCCAGGCTAGCTCAGGGGATCCGTACGGGTCTCGCAATCCTGACGCCGCGGGTTCAAATCCCGCCCAGGTCAATCTTATATTTATATATGGAAGCTTGTCCTGAGCCATGGGTGTTTAAAATTGGGTGGCAACCTGTAGATAGCCCCTCCCTCCAATGAACCTAAGTGGTTGCAAGGGAGGCTAACACAGAAAAAAAAAAAAAAATAAATAAAGTTCACGGCTACCACCGTCTTCATCATTACCGTTCAGGAATTTTTCATAAATTCAGCTAATCTAGTAAGCCGGGATATTTAAATTTGAACCTGTATCAAGAGAAAAACTCTTCACTAGAGGCTAAGGTAGCTAATTTAAATTACACACATGTTATATATGTACATAGACTGAGGGTTTCTTCTTTATTCTTCCATATGCTGTCAACGCATTCGGTTCTCGTGGATTTTATCAATACATAACCAACAAAGTATACATTTAAGTTAATATTTATTATACCTAATTATGCACATTTAAAAATCTGTAAAGGGGTGTAAAATCAGTAAAATTTGGCTACCCTCTCCAAGGATGGCAGTTTATATGCATCTCAATTACACCTGAACAAAATTAAATAAACTGAGGGAGATAAGGTAAGTATAGAACGAATTCTTGACAACTCTCTATTGCTTCAAAATGGCCTTGGGTGAAAAGGTGAAGAAGAGTAATATTTTTTTTCTTTCCTTGATGTTTTTGTATATTTATGGATTAATTTTGGTTTAGTATGAAAATTTAATAATTTATCAATAAATTTTAAAATTTAGAAAATATTTGTTAGTGAAATTTAATTTGGAAATTTATAAATTTTGAAGTGAAAAACAAGTCCGTCCTCTTTTGTTGGCTATTTGCACTATTCGTTATCCACCCTTTTACATCCCATCGGGTGCATCCTTCATTTTGATTGCTACAATGTATTTATTTTGAGTGAAAATAAAAACACATCAAGCCAATGAGCCGAATATATTAAAATATTTTAAACTTTATCAAAAGCATTGTTCATCCTCAAAAGTGGGAACATCGCTTCAAAATAATTTCTGTTCTTAAGTTGAGCACACAATTTCGAAATTTATGTCTTTGTAATATGGTTCTAATCTGTTCTCCAATTATTATTCGCATCCGAATAATATCACAATGTTTACGCTGTGAACTGTAAAAGACCATTAGCTAATTACTTTCTTTGATGGAATTAATTAATCTCAGAGTTGAGACAAAACTTTAGCAGAGCCACTGAAAGCATTTACATATACTGTATTAGTTTTAATTGATATTTTGAAATACAAGAAGTGACGAAAATTATAATAATGAATATTACTTTGTTTTCTATCTATTCAGAATCAAATATTTAATTCCCAGATTTACTTTAACAAGATTTTATATTCAACTGAAATTGAATAATTTTTTAAAAATTATGTATGTTTTTAATTATATATATTATATTCACACAAATAATTACTTACATAGATAAAAGCTTCTAATTTTAAAATAAATTCGTTAAAAACTAAATTTTCATGAAGTCAACTGTTAATTCGGGTTGCTGGGAGAAACGATGATACATACAACCTACTCTTAATTGATTACGTCACTATAACTTGTTTAAGATCTAGTGGATGCAGTTTATAATTTTATATCAAATTTATGTTCATTCTGAGCACACGGATATTAGCATATGCTATTGAGCTTTGAAATTAATTAGATATAATATTGGTACTTAGTTTATTTCAGCATGCTTATTCCATCGGAAATTCAGCATAAACTACTGGTGAATATGTATGTGAAAACCAAAAAGTAAAAAAATATATTACAATACAATATATAAGATAAATAAAATAGGTAAATAACTAAATTTGTTTTTGACTAACGATTTGCTAAAAAAAATGGTATTCTTAATGTTGCAGTGATAGGCACTCTCAGCTCACAATAGAAACCCATCTACAAGATCATAATACGACCAATCTGGACCTATGGTGTAGAACTGTGGGATGTCGCTATGCCTTCCAATATCCAACGAATACAATCCTTTCAGTACAAAATTCTCAGAACAATTGCTAATGCTTCATATTATGTGTCTAACTCTACTCTTCGTCATGACTTAAATATTCCTTTCGTCCGAGATCTTATCTCCACCGCCTTATCTCTAGCTCTACCATAGTAAAGTCCAAATTCATCCTAATCCATATGCTCAATCCCTGTCGTAGGACTCCAATCCTAACAATCCTCCCCGGCGACTAAAACGGAGATGATCTCGCAACCTCCTGGGTTTTAATGCCTAAACTTATTAGGAGTGGGGTCGATGGGCCCCTTCTCCCTACACAGGGATGTTCATTTATTTTTCTCATTGTTATTTTTAATTTTTTTTTTATATTTCTTTTCTTGTATATATTTCCCATCAAATTACAAGATGTTAATTATCAGACTGTAATAAATAAAGATTTATTTATTTTAAAAAATGTTACAATGAGTATAAAATTCGTACATATAGCGTTTATTAGTACAAGATAATTCCTCAAAGTTCAAAGATGAATTCTCACGGAAGAAGAAAATAATTCCCTCTTCCTTAGATATTATTTCTTTTTGAGTCTATGATTGTGAAAAGAAATATTCTGAGTAAACTCTCAACCAGTTGAAGTTAAATCGGTGGACGCTAGTTTGTTAAATGAAGCTGAAATTTGAGCGTTTGAGTAAATCAGGAATGGAAAGATTCCCAAACCTCCAAAGGGTATTGGTATTGAGAAGGCGCATACCTCAACCTAATGGAACGGATGAAAGAAACCTTGGCAGCGGGCACTCGTCACTTTCCTGCGTCAGTCTCGAGTGGCCCATAAAGACCCACCTCACCCATCCTTTGAGTCGTCCTCAATCCCCCCTTCAAATCCCTTATCCTTCGATGGCTTAGCCTTCTTACACTTTTCCTTTGAGATCAAAAAGTTTTGCAAGGATGCAACCTTGAGATGTATTCAAAAAGGAAATAAAATGAGCGACCCAATCTCAGTCGATAAAAGGCAGATCAAAAGGGCTGATTAGAAGGGAAAAATTGAATTGAAAATCTAATTTCAGGGTAATTTAATTGAAATGCGCCATTCGTAATATATTGGGAACGACATTTACCTAATTCCGTTACAGTCGTGAAATAAAAAAAAAAAGGCCTCGAAAATAAATTTTCTTTCTTTAAAGACAATCAACAAAGGAATAAATTAACCTTCAGAAACCATTAGTTACTCTTATAATTTTTTTTTTTTTAATCTGAAACATATTTTCATATAAATTCACTTTAAATAGAAAACAATTTTTAAAATGATTCTTTTAATTTCCCTATTTGAAAAAAATACAGCCAAAACACTATACAAATAATATTAGTATATAAAAATTGTTTTCATGTGCAGACATTTGTATCTGACAGTTCTACATAAGTTAAAGGGTAGATATGAACATCCAAGTATTTTTAATAACATTTTTGGAATGCCGGAGGAGTTCAGTTGAGGGTTTCAAACACAATCTAAGTACAATTTACTCTATTTATTACTGCTGAGCACTATCAAAATCAAATTGGCGAAGGTTTTGACTGATCATTTTTTAAAAAACCTTTAACTTTATTTTTTACATTTGTTTAATGTACCTTGAAAAACATGAAAAAAGACGTTGACAAAACTGTTATTATCCATTTTGTGGCCACAATATGACGTAGCCCAGCCTTCTCACTGTTCTTTTCTTTTGTTCATTTTCAGACCAGTACTCTGCCCTTCCAAAATTTTCTTCAAGGGGTAGGACTGGAGAGAGAGGGTTCCCCCCCTCAGATTTTCCGAAATAAAAACCCATGTACTTAAACAGAATCCTATGGATTTAACCATATTAAAGTGAAATAATCTAGCCATGGTAGCTTAGGCATTGTACATGTTCCTAAATTGTCTATATTTTCTTGTCCTATATTTTTTTCTGTACGTATAACCCTACTTTTCATATCTGGTTTGAAACATAAACTGACTGTTAATAATAATTGCGAGGACAATTTGTTACAAGTTCTTCCTCTCCTCGATATCTAAACTTTCTTTCTCACCTTCCTGGTCACCCCATTCCCTAAAATCCGAGACCTTACGTAAAATCGTCAAGACCCTACATAACCTATTGAACCTAACCATATAAGCGGACATCATTTTTATTATTCTCCATGTAAAGTATTATCGATACCTGATCTTCTACTTTTGCCTTCCTGGTCATCTCATTCCCAAAAATCCGAGACCTTACGTAAAATCGTCAACACCCTCCCCTACCTATCGAACCTAACCATATAAGCGGACCTTTCCATCATTTTTATTGTTCTCCTTGTTATTTATTATTGATACCTGATCTTCTAATTTCACCTTCCTGGTCATCTCGTTTCCTAAAATCCAATCATACGTTAAATCGTCAACACCCTCCTCTACCTATCGAACCTAACCATTTAAGTGGACATCATTTTTATTGTTCTCCTTGTTAAGTATTATCGATACCTGATCTTCTACTTTCGCCTTCCTGGTCACCCCATCCTCATCCTTTTCTATATCTGACCTTCTAGGGATCTGTTGTTAATAGTAAATTATTTATTATTTAATAAAATCTGTATTTATAATTCATCCATTTTTATAAAATTTTTATTATTCAAAAATGAACAGCTATTTGTTAATTGTCGATTATATTTAAGCAGAGAAAATTTTGCTCATGCGCTTTTTCCATCCTGCTAACCAAACGAAGTACATTCATGCTTAAATATTGTATTGGTATATTATCAATAAAAATATTTACTGCTCCAAAAACTTTTAAATATTTTTAAATATAAGTTTAAAGATTCCAACGAATTCACAATAAATAAAAAATGCCATATAAAAAACCCTGTAGCTATGTATTAAAAATTTTGAAAACGCACCAATCAAAATATAGCTTTCGAAAGCACAGCATAAGCACAGTAACACAGATTAGCGTATTCAACAAAATATCACATAATAAAAATTTACATAAATAAAATTTAAATTGTAAGAAAATAAGTATTGTGATTTAATAAAATATCTGTGTAATAAATCTTCCTTAGGGAAATAGGTTCTTAGGATTCCTGTCAACATATTGGACCTTCAAATTTACATGAAAACTTAAAATTATGTGAATGGACTAAATTCTAGATTTTTTGTGTATTCATACGTATCTTATTACACACATTATTAGAGATAACGTGCTGGCTTTTTAAGTCGCTTTTTAGATATATTATTAAACCTTAAGTAAAAATATTTCATCGGTATTATAACTGCTTGCAATTTAAAAATATGCTCAAAAAATTAAGATTCACATTTTATAACCTCTATATCACATCATGAATAAATCAAGTAATGATGACGTTGTAATAATAATTATATAATTTACATATTACTGTACTGGCTGTATATAATATACAAATATGCAAACGAGCGGGAAAATCACGTAAGTGTGAAGCTACGAGATTAGTTTGATGTTAGTTGTTAAATGCAAATCGGAATGAATGCATACATTAATCTCCGGTGCAGTGATATTTTGTATATATTAAGAGTGAACACTGGTATATTTATGAGAACTTTTCAAGATAAAAATGAACACAAAATCTTTAATGAAAAATCGGATCTTTATTGGAAGCACCTCAATAGCTACATGCCTTTGATAGTAGTAGTAGTAGATCATTGAAGGGCAATCAACTTCTAGGTTATTACGCCCTATAAACACCCCCTAATATGTCCACTATAAATCAGTTAATAAAATACAGGAATCAGGATTATTTCGACCACTATAACAACCTAAATTAATGGATTTTTTTTT
>KZ806993.1:123615-151131 GCA_000696205.2 Oncopeltus fasciatus
TAAAAGATCTGGAGAAAAAAAATTTTTAATTGAGTTCACGGATATTTGTTTCGGGAAAATCGAGGGGTGAGGAAACCCCCTGCCACCCCTTTTGAAAAAAAAAGTGGTCGACAAAGGCAGGATGAAAAAACTCAATTATGAGTAGTCAAAAGGGGAGGCTCCATCATATTGACGAAACGAAATGGATAACAGTCTCAGAAATGTTATCAATTTACCTCCGATTTCCCGAGTGTAAGCTGTTTCTCACGCCCGTTAACATTATCGAGGCATCTCTCTGAGCTGAGCCACAGTTTTATGGTAAATTTGTTAGAAATCTTCAAGATATTCCTCCGTCGTATAAACAATAATTTTATCCCCATCCCCAACCCCCATTACCCAAAAAGGTGCCCCGATTAACGGACGTTTATAATTTTTTAATTTACTGAAAATTAGAAGCAATTAGGCGATTATGTTTTAAGATATTTGATTTGAGAGGAAAAGAATTTTCATTGGCGTTAATGACGGCCATGGTTGACATGCCAAGAAAAAAACATTTTCAACCTTGTGACCAAGTAATTCTGAGCCTATTTATAAACTTTCTTATTTTTAAAGTTTCTTAACTGAAAAATTTTATAAGTTAAGAATTGCTTAAAATTATAAGAGCTATAGTAAGTTATAATTGACAAGTAAAATAAAATATATTCATTTATTTTATTGGATTTAAACAGATTATTTTCTTAAGGCTTTAAACTTAAAAAATTTTTTAGTAGTTTATGTTTAAAAGTTTAAAGTGCAAAGTTATTGAGCTGAATTTTTTTTTTATTAAAATTCCTGCTATCCTGTAAACCCCTACTCACTATGATCCAAATGAACTAGGAACGAACAGAAATCTTACATTAATCATTAAATTTAATGTTATACAGTTTCACCTCCTATTTTGGTCGCTAAAAATATAAACCTGAAATTAGTCGCAAATTACATGTTATTTTTTTTTTTGTTTAGTCCTTTCAATCAGAATCACAGTAAGAGGTCTTTGATTGTTTATTAGACCCATTAAAATTTTACTCGCTTCGTTCCTTATTTAATTATTACGCCAACTTCATTGAATACAGCAGCAAAAAGGAAAAAAAAAAAAAAGAAGCCCCCATAGAAAAATAAATAATGAAACCTATGATTTGAAAAATCAGTTTTTCTGTTCTGAGATGATTTTAGTTGGGGTTCGGTCAAGATAGATCCAAAAAACACAAATTTAAAAATGTATTTTTTAATAAAGGATTATCTGCCAACGTTTCGGCTTACATTGTAAGCCATCTTCAGGGCTATCATGAAGATGAGAGAGGACGTCCTGTCCCTAAGTTCACATTTCCATGACTGAGAATTCCATGAATGTCATGGAAATGTGAACTTAGGGACAGGACGTCCTCTCTCATCTTCATGATAGCCCTGAAGATGGCTTACAGTGTAAGCCGAAACGTTGGCAGATAATCCTTTATTAAAAAATACAATTTTAAATTTGTGTTTTTTGGATCTACCTTGAACGAACCCCAACTAAAATCATCTCAGAATAATATCTACGGTCAAAAAACTCTCCCTTTGATCAGTTTTTCTGTCTTTACCACAGGCCCAAACGATATATCAATATACGGGTTTCTCACCCCTCGATTTTTTTTTTTTTTAAATCTCTTAGGAATATTCCTTGAATATTCGCTAAAACAGTCATCCTAATCTGAATCTGTTTTTAAAACAGTATCATTGGGAAGCCGACTCAAGCAGCCAAGCCGAACTAATCCAATGGCTTCAGCTTTTCAATCATGTGGAAGAACTTATCTTTTCCCTTCAATCTCTTTCTATTCGCGGCCTCCACCCTCTCTCACAAGCCGCCCCCAGAATTTCAATCTTTCTCACATCTTTTTAAAGATGCTTCCATTTTCATCACAGTCCTGAAGCCATCACTATTTATTAATTCTGCAACTGGAGGTTCCCATTCCATCTTCAACTATTTATGAATTTTGATAAAGAAAATGTAAAATTGTCTTGTTCCAAATTCAACTGCTTAGATATTACAAAAAAAAAAAAGTTTAGCTATATAGTTAAAAAAAAAAATGAAATGGAAAATGTAACTACGGTAATTTTCAACAATAAAACAATAATTTATTGATAATTGACTGTACTCGTACCTACAAAGTAAAATTTTGCTCCATTTTTATTTTTTATTTCATATATGCTAAATCTGGAACTAAAAGAGCTTTGACTATTCATGAAGTATAAGAGTAACTGGAAGCTTGAGATAAAGTTTCTTTCATCTTCAGTAGATGACTCTTACTTCACTATTCTGGATTTGTGTCGAGACGTGGAGAGTGCTCACTCGGGTAACTAATTTGGCCAACAGAAGATGGTGTGCAGAAACCAATGAAGACGGATAATAGAAGGTATGATAACTAATTTCTCATCTCATCAAATTAATAGAAAGCAATAAATAAATTCGACAGAAGTATTACTCTCTTTAAAAAAAAATAGCCTTAAGGTGAGAAAAGTATGAGTTAGAAAATGTATACACAAGTGAAGAAATTTACTAACATCCCCGTCGCAGTCGCAAGAATGTAAAAGTCAGATAGAGTGGAGTGAAGAGTGCGTAAAAAGGAAATGGGAGCGCCGGGGTAGCTCAGGGGATCCGTTCGGGTATCGCAATCCTGGTGCTGCGGGTTCAAATGCCGTCCTGGGCAAGCTTTTATCGATAAATAAAAGCTTTTCCAGAGCCATAGATGTTTATAATGGGGTGGCAACCTAAAGATAGCCCCTATCTCAATGGCTCTATGTAGTTCAATGAGTGGCTAACACTTAAAAAAGAAATAAAAAGGGAAAGGCGTATTGACATAAAAACGTAGGCCGTAGTCAACAAAGTCAAACGCGTCTTTCCACGAGGGAAAAGGATAGCCAGGAGAGATGTAGGCAGAAGCATTTTCAAATAGTTATTTTTTTAAATTACGACGAATAAATAATTTTACCAATTTTATTATAATAAATGTTAACAGTATTGGTAGAATATCGTTTCCATGTATAAAGTAAGTAAGTATTCCTCTATTAAAATTCAAACTTTAATTAATCAGGAGAATTTATTGCTGTAAATTTCCCCCACGTGGTTGAATAACCCCCCGAAAAAAGAGGGCAATAGAAGAAAGAGTTAATTAGACAGAGGAAAATTTATGAGCAAGATCATTAGAAAAAGAAAGAGAACTGACATAGAACTCAACTCATGACAGGAGGATATATATGTGTGTGTGTGTGTAATATTATCATTATGTGGTATTATTTTGAACGGACCATATTTTTAGCTTCTATTACGAAGGATTAAAGTAATTAACGTGAATATATTGGTTTCCTGATAAGAAGGAATAGTTCTAAGAATGTCTTGTAGAAAAAATATCAATTTTTTTTTTACTTGGTTATTGATCAATTAATCAATGACTATATATCAAATACCAATCAATTGATATTTAACATTAGAAATTAAATAGATAATAGGATGTTGTCATTTCTATTTCACTTAAATTGAGGAAATGAGGAAAGTACGTTAGAGATGTACGCCTATATTCTTCCCAAGCTGAGTTAAGGCTAAAATTTTATATATAATTGATATATGATATTTGATATAAACTGTTTGCTCATAACTCATATCATAGTTGAATGGTAGACATTCAAGATAGGGGGAATAGTGGAATTCAATGAGACCCATTTTCTTTTTTTTTCTCTTTTTTTTTTTTTTTTTTGTTTCATACCACTTTCAGTTGAGGAATCCCTACTCACTGTTATTTGAATTCTGCTCTGGAGGTATTCCGCAATATGAATGGCGGGTAAGGAATGTATTACGTGGCATTATTTTTGTTTTTTCCATGTGTTAATTTCAATTTTAGCAGATTTCTGGAAAGAAAATTAACCTTTTCATGATAATACCATGAGTTTTCAGAATTTGTATATATTTTTACCGAACCCGAGTTAGAAAAGTTAAAAATATGGTTTGTTCATGATTTTATACATATTTGTGTGTGCGCCGCGCTCTAGCATTTACTATTTTAAAATAAAGAAACAAAATTTGGTGTTAAAACTTATTTTCAAACATCTAGATCAGTAGTCAACAGTAAAAAATCGAGGGGGAGGGAAGGGGGTGATTTAGAGAAAACCAATTTCAAAAACCGTCAATATCTTCTTTACTAATAAAGAGATCAAAATGCATAGAACATAATAGAAAAATGTAATTTAAAAAAAATTATTTCATAACATTTTAACACAAAATCCACATTTATAATCTAAATATTAAGGTTAATATTTAGGAATGTAATTATTGGGAGTCTTCTTAGTTTTAAAATACATAAGCCAACTCCTGTATTAAGCACGCTATTGTAAACTGTTGAATAGTAATTCATTTTTATTGAAATCGGACGAGTAGTAATAGGGATTCAAAGAACAACCAAAATTTATAAACGTAATATCTTTTTATATATTACATTATATCATCCTATATATTTTTTATGTCTAATAGCATACTACATCTGTCTATTCATTCCAGTCTTTAAATTTTAGAAGTGTGATAGTGTTTATTGAATTTCAGCCCTGATGATTACTTACAAGTTAAGTCATATAAAGTTGCCAATAATAAAATAAAATAATTCGCCAATAATTTAGGAGTATTTTGTTTTTCTCAATCTGGGCAAAATCCTGATTACACTGAACAACAAAGTTTTTGTTTCGGGGTTGAAATTAGCTGATTTTAATGTATTTCCACGTGTTAAAACCGAAAATGACCATAAAAATTATATATTAGCTCTTGTTTTTAAGATATAGTATCATTCTATTATATATACCATATATTGAGTTTTCAACAAATGAAATATTTCATCACCAACAATTGGTACACATGTTTGTTTACATAACACCCCTATCATCAGCTGTTCATAAGTAGTAAACATAACCTTTGCGAGTTTGTCAATTGTACGCACGTGGTTGCTATTGAAATTATCGTGTGAAGTTGATTTTTAAATTAATTTAAGTGCTGATCTGAAATGCCTCGAAAGTGTGTGAATTCTGTCGATAGCTTTTGCTATATATGTGGTGAAATAACATTTAAGGCTCAGAAACGTAAAATGTCACCTATCATTAAGACTGCCTATGAACATTATTTTGGTGTAAAAGTTGGGGACCAAGATAAATCATGGGCTCCTCATATATGTTGTAATTCTTGTTCCGTCATATTGCGAGAGTGGCTGAAAAATAACAAGCGGGCAATGGCTTTTGCAGTACCTATGGTTTGGCGTGAGCCTACCAATCATACAGACGACTGTTATTTCTGCTTAACTCCTCCCATTAAGCAAGGTTTATCTATGAAGAAAAGAGGAACGGTGAAATACCCTAATCTCCCATCTGCTCTTCGGCCTGTACCACACTCAGACAATTTGCCAGTCCCTTCTCCACCCCAAAACTATGAAATTTTAGAGGAAAGTGATGAAGTCTGTTTACAAGAAGCAACCCATCCTTCTACATCCTATGACCCTGATTTTGATGTAAGCGATAGGTCTAGTGATCCGCACAGAATTAGTCAAGCAGAGTTGAGTGACCTTATAAGAGATCTTGGCTTGTCTAAGGAAAAGGCTGAGCTGTTAGGGTCAAGACTACAACAGTGGAATCTTCTAAAACATGATGTGAAAATATCTCAGTACAGACAGCTCAGTACAGGATGCTCCAGAAGTGTTTTATAAAAGACAAGCTAAACGACAGCGATCTTACAATACATCGGATTGACTTAATTGAAATTTGGTGGTACAAACCTCTTTTATTTGTCAAAACACTAAGAATAATGTTTTTTTTAATCAATTTTGTACTTAAAATATTCTAAAAGAAACATAACAATATTGTTTTTTGTACTTTCACTTTTCACGTATAGTATAACTACTCTTTAAGATTAAGTGCTGTATATCTCAAAAACCAGAGCTAATAAAAATTTTTCAATGTTATTTTCGTTTTTATCACCCCAAAATTAGTAGAAATAGACTAATTTAGTGAAGGAAACATACAAAAAATATTTTTGTTGTTGTGCAGTGTTAGTTTCTCACGCGTAATACTTGAGGACCAAACAATCACTAACCATGTAATATCTTCGTTTTTATTCGAATTATGAAAAAGGTCATGGATTAGGAAAAACGCTTATTGGAGGAAGATATTTACGCATGTGGCTAAGATGACTGAGCTCTTTCTTCATTTTTTTTTTCCTGTCAAACAAGAGACGTATTTTACAAGTCTTTCCTTTAGCACTAATTGTTCTCCTCGTCTCTACCTTAATGTTCTCTCCTTGTCTCGAAATATCAAATACTATTATGTCTGTCATTAATAAAACAAGGGAAATTTTTATGAACTTTAGTTTATTTATCATTATTTTTATATTGTTTTGACTCCGTATTCACTTGTCGTCAACAATTAACTACTTTAATTTTATTTGCATCCGGCTTATTATACACATTAATCTTTGTTAATTTTGCTAAAAATAAAAAAATTTTCAACATTATTTAAAATGTACAACTTAACTTTTAAAAAATCATAAAATTATCTGCTTATTACATTTATAATAATACAATAGTTGATTCTTTACCAGTAACTAATTATTAATTAGTTATTTAGTAAGTTACGCTAAGAAGTTCTTAGCGAACTGTTACTTTATCTTTAAGAGGTGTATCAGTTATTTCTATACCTTAAACAATTGTATTAGATATTGAACAGTCACAGTTTTAAGGTACGATAAAACTAAATATTTTGATTTTCTGAACTGGGGAGAAGCTGTACAATTATAAGAGATAAGAAACTGTTAAATTTCGCTCGGTCATGATATTTATTTACTAAAGCTGGGCGCTTTCGAGACTCAATATCTCATCTTCAGAGCCNTCTCTCTGATATACTCTATAAGGACTCTTTGTTGTAAAGGGTCCTGTTAACAGGATATTTCTAATGAATGTTTTGCTCCTTTATCAAGGGTGGGGGGGAGTATACCAAACTTATTACTTTTTTTCAGCTTTTGGATTTCAGATGACTCAGCCCATCACAGGTAATGCTGCCACGATGCCCCATAGTTTATCTGTAGGTGATTCTAAGCTTGAGAGAGCATATGTAACTAAAATGCATTTGAGGATCAAATATCTTCTTTTTTTTTTTATGGGGGTATCGATATAATAATTGACATTTATTCTTCCTCTTTTATTCTTGACTTCCCATACGACCACTAAGGGTCGTATTGTAAGGGGCTTTCTACGTTACTCCAAACTCCCATATGATACTAGATGGACTTCTATAACAATCAACACTTGATATGCACAAGGCAGGACTTGAACAGGGGCAGGGCCTGGCTTCGGAGGCCTGACATGTACCTTTAGCCAAATCAACAGCTGATAACATATGCTATAGACCATGCATTAGGCTGTATTGATCTCCAGCGCAGTCTTATTATTTTAAATGGATTCACATTGAATAGAAGTGAAGGTGAAATTTAATCTCCTGGTAGCTGCTATTTCTTCTGCCACATTATTTATTCTAATTTGCTTTTCAACTTTCTCTGAGCTCTGTGTTTATAATTATTTGCATTAATTATGCATTCTCCTCAAATCAGCTCTTCAGAAATGGGAAACTGTAAGCGATTAATTAAAAAGACGAACAGGAGAAGGGACTTAATCAACAAAGCACCTGTATTGAGTAAACTCAAGTCAAATTTAAATTGTCTGTTCAAGACTATAACCAAGAGATGGTCAATTTAATTTGAAAATAGCTCCACCTCTAAAAAATTTTATGGATTTGTTTCCTTCGGGTAAATTTTGTACAAATACACTGCCCCCGAGTATATGCATTTAAAATGAAATTAATTGTAAAATCACAATCAAGTCCTAAAATAATATTAACTGTAACTTTGAGTGATATTGAACTACCAGTTGTCCCATCAGTACCATAAGTAAACCCTTCAAACGTGACTAGTTATGTAGCTCATACAACTTTGTGAAAAAGATGAGAACCGTGAACATCCAATTTTTTTTTATGTGGTTTTGTACGAGTTACCATATGACTACCAGTTACCAGTTAAGGTGACAGGGTTGTTCAGGCGTGTACTAGAACACTTTGACCGAAAATATTTTCAAAATATACCAGACAAGAAGCCCGAGATGTACTACGGAGGAAGAAAAAGGAGAAGAATGACTAGAAAAAACCTTGAAATAAATGAATAGCTCCTACCCATTTTACATAAGTTTGTTTCCTTCTTTTACATAATTGATTCACGGTAAATCATTACGAACCACTAAATCTATATTATATGTGAACCATAAATTGTATATCTATTGGAATATCACTATTTACATATAATATACTATCAACATTTTTAATCAAAATTAAGTACCGTCTAAAGAGACAATAAAATCCATACCGCTTGGTAAAGTTCATCTCTCTGATAAAATTTTATTTTAAACATTTAAATCTACTGAGCATGTTTTAAATACTTACAGGAAAATTTTAGAGGAAATTTTACAGCCCTCACTTCATGCAAACTATTTCCTAAAATGGCTTTTCTCACGTGCACACTAACCAATAGCATTTCAGCCCCTATAAAAAGTGAGTTACACAGTAGCTACGTAAAGTAAGCGAATTCCTTCGTTATGCAGTATATGAATATATGTATTTGAACTCCATGTAATCCCCACATCTTTAGACTATATATTTTATTAATAATCATATTTTTATAAAAAAAATAAAATAAAAATAAATATACTTATATACGTTTTAGCGACCATCATATTTGGTGTCTAGTAGGTAGGATCGGGAAGGATTTAAAAAAAAATCTGGCATGAGAGCAACCACAATTATTTCATTAATTTGAAAAAGCGTTAATAAAGAGTCCTGCTTAGTTGATTTTTAATTTGAATATATATTTAAATGATAATTTTCCTAAGAATTTTTTTTTTTAATTATATACAGAGAGTATAAATGTTAGAAAATTAAATGTTATACATATTATGTCATGCAAAGTTTTCTGTGACGAATAGAACATTTTCAATATTTTCTCACTCTCCTATCTTGCACCATTAATGAACTGTAAATATTTATTTGGTTGTGGATTATTATCCCACGTAAATTTTAAACAATAAATGAGAGGGAATAGAATAAAAAAATATATCTGTCCCAGCCAGGAATAGAACCTGGCTCTCGCTATTGTTGTGGAAATTTCATGAGATATCTAGCTCGTCCTGGTTTTGCAATGGTTAAGCACGCCGGCCCGGATAGCAGGAGATCCAGGTTCCATTCCTGGCTGGGACAGATAGATTTTTTTATTCTATCCCCTCTCATTAATTGATTAATGAACTGTTCTTTTTTTTTAAATTTAAGACACTGTAGTGTTTGAACACAATTAAACGTTCAAATAACAAAATTAAAATGTCTGCGTGTGTGTGTGAGGGTGTGTTTGTATATAAATTTATTTTTAGTTTCCCTTAAGGAGGATTAATGAAGAATAGAATAAAATTTTAAATGTGGCAATATGTTAAAAAAATTAAACTGGATTTTATTGTAGGCATTGTACAAAAATAAAGGAAGGTATAAATGGGCATTTTATTAACATCATTTTTTTTATTGTGTATTAATACTGCTGTTTTAATAATACTAGTTCTTCAAAAAAAAAGAAGAAAAAAACAGACTCAAAAGAGAAATAATAGTTAATAGCGTTAGAGTAAAGGGTTGAAAGAAGAAGAAGAAGGGTGGTTGAGGGGGCTAAATAAAAATGAGGTTGACCTCTTGGATGAGGGAAATTAAAACCCCCAAAGACTTGAGCTCTTGTGGCCCAGAAATAGGTACTCGACAACACGTCGGCTGTGACGTGACGCGCGGGAAAGGGAAGGATAAGTGCCTTTTGCCTCGAGACGGCCTCTTCAGAAAATAATCATCTGAAAAATCTACTAAGCTTCAGCATATGCAGATACGAAGGGAAAAATGTACACGAGAGAGAAATATGGGGATAAATGAAGGAGGGTTCTTAGAGAAAGAGGAAGAATGATTCGGGGAAAGAATGAGAACATTCTTAATTTTTTTTTTTTTTTAAGTGGTATAGTTTAGTTACAAAACTTTCAGCCAAGCGTAAAAAAAAAAAAATTATATAAAAAAAGGTTAGGAATAGTTAGGGATAGTTAGAAAAGATTAGGGATGGTTAAAGATGGTTAGGGAATGTTTCAGATGGTTAGAGATGGTTAAGGTTGATNTTTTTTTTAAAGGCATATCAACCATATAGGTCATGGATGCCTCAAATATAATAGATAATAATTCCCTAGAGGTATGTAAATCGTTAAAGTAGCCGCCGCAAGGAGACGAGCCCGGCGCGACGGACGGGTACCCGCCCCACGCCAGCCGGACCCCGATCAGCCGACAGGCGGCACGCAGCTGTCCCAGGACCATCCTACATGCATGGATCAACATTATTGCGCTGGAAGTATTTCCTCGCTCGCTATAGAAATTAATCAGGCATCCATATCTAAATAATTTTAAATCGAAATCATTGTCTTGGAAATTGAAATCAACTCTCCAGCTTCGAACTCAAGCATCATCATTCAAGAAAACGAGTGCACAACTAACTTCCCCTAGCCGAATCGCTTAGTCAAGCTGTCCTTTTTCTAGGCTTCTACTTACGCCATTGGTATTTATTGAGTGAACCAAATCGATTAGGAGGATAGTAAAGAGGTAAAACAGTAATTACGCTTACTACATATAATTACACTTATACTGTATTCAATAATAATCAACTCTTCAAAATTCTTGATAACCATTTAATTCCATTGATTTTATAGATTTTCTGCATCTTGCACCTCAATTATTCTCCAGAGTCATAAATGGTTTTTAATTGTTTATTGAATTAGTCCCATAATGAGCTCATAATTTCAATTTTTTCCAATTTATCTATAATTTTCTATGGTAAAAAAATAGACCGAAAGAGTGGTAGTGAGAGAGAAAGAGAGAGAGAGAGAGAGAGAGAGAGAGAGAGAGAGAGAGAGAATCACATCAGGAAAATAAAATAGGAAGAACGAAAAAAGGATAGAAAATAATAAAAACGGTAAAAATCTATAGAGACATAGAAAATGAATCGCACAGAAAGAATGGGTTAATGGGAGAACTTAAGAATTTGTGGGGAAAATCGGACTAAAAGAGTCAGAAGAAAAGAGAGAGAGCCACGAGTTCGAAGATATTGGAGGACAGAGGAAGAAAGTCGAAGGGGGAAGAAAAAGGGGAATTGGGAAGGGGAGAGAACGTGACGGGGGAGAAAAGAAATAAAAGAGAGGGGATATGTGAAGATACTTGAGAGGGAGGGAGATAGAGGGGAGAGATGAAAAAAGTAAAGTAAGAATCAGCAAATAAGAGAGAATGTGGGAAAAAGAACGAAAAGAAAATTTGGTTAGATTATTATATTTGATACATATTCTCTTATAAAGACAATTTCACAACTTCTACGAAACAAAACTCTTGTCTTTATATACTCATCTAATAACAAATCAAACAAAACATTTTAACATAAAAATTAGGAAGGAAAAATACAGTGTAATTATAAAGTACCAATCACAAGAAGAATAGCAATGATAATGAAAATAATAATAACAATAACAACACTAATTATACAATCGTGGTATTATATATAAAGAAGATATAGAGAAATAAATTTCAAGCGTTAATATACCATATCCGATATTATCCAATTTGTTAATCACTTAATTTATCTATATTACTCCAATTTATCCATTGATCTGTTTGTAGAAGGTCCAACAATTAAAGGTAGCTTCTAACACTGTAAGTTGCTTCCTAAATAAATTAAATTTACTTCTCTTTTTCACTGAGAAGAAGAAATATGCCAGGCCAAGCAATGAATCTTAGTCCAGACAGAATAATTATAACAATAAATATAGAAAACTGTTAAAAAGTCAAACAAAACAACAGAGTTGACTGAAAATAAAATCAGCCAAAGCAGCTCAATATTTATAGTTACATATTTTTATTATCTTCTTTACAATAATCTTCTTTAATGTGTAACCATAAAAAAAAATTTTTTTTATAAACTTTTATTTATATATTACATTCTGTTAAATAAAAAAAAAAGTTTTGTAATTTGATTACAGTGAAATTAAATTTCCTCAAATTTCCTTCCGCTACAATACCCAAAAGGTCTAAACATCTGCCACCCTTTAGCAAATTGAATCAATCATAAGGGATTCGTAATCATTTTCTGCGTCATATTCCAGTTTAGAACAAAGGTCTATAAGTGTTTAAAGATACTTACTTGTGACACAATCTTTAATTATTTTTATTTTTAAATCATCTCTGGGTTGCTATTAAACCTTCTAATATTCAAAGAATCCAAACCACAAACCTAAAAAAAAAATGGTAAATCGTAAATACTTGAACTCTTCAATACCTTGATTTCAATGCCTCGTTAGACCATGACCACCTTTACCCCTGCTTCCTCAATGTCCAAAGTAACTGCTAAATCACTGACCCATTTGTATTGTACCGTCATCCGGCTCTAATCCCTCCTAACCACCACTCTTCAATGAAGACGTCCTCCTGACCACGTGGGAACATTGATTCTAATTATTTAAGAGAGATGTCATAGGGTAATTTCCTTCCCATATTCTTTCATTCCTTTCCGCGTATTTTTGTCTTTTTCTGGTGAAATAACAATAAGTAAATAACGTAAAATGTTGTGGACTCAGATATGAAGATATATTGAGTGGAAGGGTAGGTATATTATAGATGCATAAGAGGTAGAGAATATATTTCAAACAGTCAATAGATGAGAACTTGAGTAAATCGAGGTCGCTTCCCCACTTACACTAGTACGGGTGCTCACTCTCATATAACCCCTAAGGGATTTTCTCTATAGCAAACCTCTACAAAGTTTTCAAAATAAATTATTGTAATATAATACAGGAAAATCCGTATTCCCTTCAAAGTTATATATTAAATAAAATAATGCAATGAAAAAAATAAATATTGATCCAACAACCATAAACGACTGGGACTTTTTTTCTTTCTTTAAATCACGAAAACAAATATTTTGTTAAAAATTAATGAAATGTTTTTTTAAAAAATGAGGGTATATTCTATCCTTTCTTCTTTATAAAATCTCAGTTTAGAGGTGGGATTTAATATTATTCCAGGGGAGAAATGATGGGAGAGATCGCGGCTATGAAAACGTAAATTCTGCTTATCTTTTTTTAAAATAAATTATATGGTTTCTCATTCAAAAAAAAAATATGATAATAGGTTTTCACAAAGAAATATATTAATATAACCTATTAATCTTCAAAATGATGGAATTGAGAATTTCTATCTCACCTAAATGCAATGTGGAGGGATGATTTTTTTTTTTTTTTTCAATTTTAACCATTCTTGTTAAGTACGTAAATAAATAAAAATCTACTTAAGTAAATCTCACACGATTATAAAAATTTTTAGTAGATTTACGGTTTCCTATTTCAAAAATGTGTGAAATGTATAAGGTTTCGAGGTTGCTCGTCTAGTTCTTTTCTTGTTGAAATTTATAAGGACCTTAAATCTTCTTGCCCGCACGCATGTTAAAGAATGTAAGTACGGGGTCGGTAGGCTATTACATTCACTCGGCTCCAACTTTCAACCTTCATTAGCTTTCAGCACGAGGATTCAACCACAAATTACGCCTGGAAGCCCGGATCCGGCCCTTCGAAGCGCCATTGTATCACAGCCAACAGATTATCACCAACCCGAAGCCGTTCAAGTTCGTACGCCCACAGCGGCAAAACCTTTCCAGGCCCAACAGCTATTACCAAAGTTTCCCTCACAATGACCAAGCTAGACTAATGTTTATCATTACTACATATACTTGATAAAGCCTAATGATCCTGCAATTTCAGATTTCATATAGGTTCTTATTCAAAATGGAGCATTAACACAATTAAAATCGTATTTTATGTATAAATGATTTCTTGTATAGTTTCCCATTTTATGAATGAGTAAACGTTTAACTTGTAAAATCCAACCCTCTTGTATTAAAGTAAGACCCTTATAATCCGTATGCTCATTTTAAGGGTTTAGTTGACGACCTCATTATAAAGGGTCGACGGAAGCCTTTTACAAAGGTGGACATGTAGCCCTCGAAGAATGCTTAATTATTTGTTAAAAACCTTCTAAGCTGAATAAGAGGTAACCATATTTTTAGTCTCCTTATCCCACCTTAACCAACGAGAAGAAAACTCATCAACTACGAAAAAAAAATTTTTTTTTTCAACATCTATATATGTTTTGAGGGTCGCTGGGTGCAAAAAAAAAATTATAATCCGTCCTTGTCGGTTTGTGCGATCTTGTGAATGTGAACAAATTAAAAAGATCAAGGCAACATTTTTCAGCAAAATTATCTGACCCCAATGGCTATGTAAAACAATGGGCACCCAATAGCTAATTAAAATCGGGTGAAAAATGTGTTTTGCTGCAGAAAAAACAACTAACAATTTTGATGTAAAATAACTTTCACTAAACACAACCTTTCTCATATTCAAATTCAAATACTCAACGATTACCCAAAGGATACCAATATACTGAATTTGGTTTATCTATTTTAAAATAAGATGGCCTATTCATCTTTACCGATTGAATTCTTGAACATTTTCCTTAATAAAATTATTTGATCCCCTCATATAAGTTACATTTTACACATATTGCATATTATTCATTTTCCCCAATCAATAATAATAAGAAAATATTAAACTAATTTTGTATCTTTAGGTAACGCCCTCGCTTCTGTATCTCGGCCGATCCAGCCTTTAACGAAATCTTAAAAAGATGCGTTGAACCGTGTATTATACTGTAGCAGCTAATATTCAAGTATCCCTCGATGGCGAATCTCCATCAGTGTCCCTTGTATTTACATATCTATAATACCATCTATGCGAGATAGGTGAGGAATCGGAGAAGTTGGCAAAAGCCTTAGGACGGTGCCCAACAATAATAGTGTAACTTGATTTGCTTCAAGTATATGTGATAAAACATAGAAATTCTGTTTGGTGATATGGTGGTTAAAGAATTATACGCATGAACTGCATAAACCATCCCCTTACCACCACTAATAATTCATTTGATAATTCTCTTACATCCAGTACAGTTTTAGGCTTTTAAGAATAATTTAGTGATTCTTAAATCAATTAATGTGCTGATCAAATTTTAATTTAAAGTTAAAGGCTTACAACTTTGATTTTCAAGATTTCAAATCATTTCATTTACTTTTCCTTAAAATGTATTGAACATAGAAAAGGAAACAATAATATGCATATATTTTCATTTTCGAATGCAATTTATATATAAGTATTCATCTAAAGAGAGTATCTGAGAATGACATAGAAAGATATAACAGTCAATTTTAATGTATGAAACTAATTTAAATTTCTCTTCAGCACGGTTTCCTGCAAAGGTGTTCTATCACTATAATTTTATATGGCACAAACACTAAAGAAAGAAAAATTATGAAGATAAATGACCATTAGTTATGTAAATAAAAATACAAGAACCTTTTTCTTGTAAGTATAAGTAATCTAAATCTTATATTCACATAAGTTTCAATCTTAGCTTTCTAACGGCAAAATTATAAACAATATTTATTAAAAAAACTCTAGACATAAATTTCAAATCCTCACTGGTTTACTCTGCTGTACGTCTACTTTTTTTTTTTTTTTTTTGGTAGAAAAACACTGGTTATAACTACTGGACAATTGAATATTTATTGCTTAATTTTTCATAGTGTTAGTTATACAATTTAGCCACAAAAGATTTTTTTTTATAACCTTTACTTACATATTACATTCTGTTAAAAATAAATAAAACATTTTTCAATTTGATTACAATGAATAATAATTAAAAAAAACATTAATGAAAGCTTCTGGGCAGTATTCTTTGCGCTCAAGGGAAGAGGAAATGTAGTCTACGACGCGAAACACCGGCTGCATAGTGGAATGCTTACATCGGAAGCCAAACTGATGATTTTGGAGGATATTGTAGGGTTCAATGGAAAGCATCAGTCGTTTTAACAGAATTTTTTCGAATACTTTAGAAAGTGAAGGAAGGAGGATGAAGAATTATGAGGTGGTTTTCCAGGTTTGGGGAATAATATTATGTCGGAATATTTCCAGAGGAGTGGGAAGTGTGTTGTTGGAGTATACAATTATAGATGTAGGTAAGAAATATAATTGCTCTCTTGGGAAGATTATACGGAGAATTTGACCGGGTGATTTGCGCTTAGGTAGACGAGAGATTATATACTTGACCTCGGAAGGTGTTACTACCTTGAGTGGTAAAGACATAGGTAATGACATGTCAAGAAACTCCTCAGTCTCCATGGCATTGGACAGGTTTATGGGATCTGAATGAGGAGTAAATGTTTGCTTGAGGTGCTGGGCAAACATTTCGTCTTTTTCTTTGTCAGAAGAAGCCCAGGAACCATCTCCTCGGCGCTAGGGGGTAGAAGCTTCATGGCTCTTAAGGATTCTGCGAGTAGCAATCCAGAGGGATTTCTCCTGCTGAGAAGGAAGACAGAAGGAAGAGCCTGGAAAGACGATTAAGTCTTTGCAATGTGTGAGGTATCTATATTTTTGGAATAACGCCCTTGAGCGGCGTTTCGCTATTATGAGCTTTTTAGGTGAACCTGGAAGTGGCTTTTGGGACTCAGAAGAGTATTTGGTAAATTTTGGTTTGAGATTAGCCATAAATATGCATTGCTTAAGGTATATGGTAAAGGAGTGTGCAGCATCATCTTAATTGCCAGAGGTTTTCAGTGAAATTTCGAGGTCAAGAGACTCTTCTATGATTCTATGGTTCTAAACAAGGTCCAGTCGACCAGTAATGAGGAGGGGGCAATTGTGTTGGAATAGGGGTCAAGGATAATATAAGGAGGACTGGGTTGGGATCAGAAGAGAGTTCGTTTAAGGCACAAGCAGAATAATTAAGAGGAGTAAGGTTTTTGCAGATCAAGAAGGCCAGGATATCAAAAAGGCATTTTACGTCAGAGAGCTAATAAGTGGGTGAGGAAGGACTAATTGTGGAGAGGTTTTGGGATGATACTGCATTATATAGAGATCGACCACGAGTGTTGGTCGTTCTCGATCCCCATTGCAAGTGTTTCGCATTATAGTCTCCTCCGGCAAGGAAACGGGAACCAAGGTTTTTGAGGAAAGTGGAAAATTCTGGAGTAGTGATTGGCTTATTTGGAGGACAATACGCTGTTGAAAGTGTGATAGGATTCTTATCCACCTCTCGGTTGTAGAAATTGACACTGTTGTTGATTGAAGGGACTCTGTGGAAGTGGAGGGTAAGATATGATGTTTATAGGATTCCTTGATAAGGAGTGCAGTTCCACCATGTGCTCGTCCGTCAGGATGGTCTGTCCTATAAGTGTGGTAGCCCGTCATTTTTAGATTATTTCGTTTAGTTAGTCGTGTTTCTGTCAGTAAAACTACGTTTACGTTTTTGCTATCGAGTACTAGTTTGAGTTCATCAGTATGCGTCCGAATGCCATAAGCATTCCATAGGAGGATAGAAAAGGTATTCTTGGATTGGGAAGTTGGTAGGGTTAGAAGGGACATGAGTGGTGTGATGAGGGAGTTAAGTTGTGAGAAGGAGTGAAATAAGGTGAAATAGGTATTAGATGAGGGCGGAGTCGGGACGTTAAAGATAGCGGGTCGCCCCCTCCTGGGTGGAAGATACGGTTGTAGTTGTGGCTCGTCTTGACTGGGATGATCCTGAGTTTGTTGTGTCATTCAAGAGTAGGACAGTCCTGGCTCGACTACTCTGGAGGGCGGAGGCATTATTTTTCGGACTTGAGTTGTAGTCTGCAGTTGAAAAAAAGGCAGGGTCCGCTGTTTCAGCTCCTTGTACACCTGACAGCCCTTGTAGTTGGTGGGGTGATTTTTATGGCACAGCGCACATGTAGGTGGGATTTTGCGGGATTTTGGGCAGCTCGTACTGATGTGCGCCTCCACTGGGAGGGGACAGATAAGACAGACAAGTCTGAGCCCTGCCTACACGCTTAGGGCTGGCTATTGAAAAAAACGTTGTCTTTACTCACTGAATTGTGGGTGATGTCGGCGCACTTAGTTCTCGTTTTTTTCTGAACATAACACTGCCTACAACCTATAAATAGTATTTGATAACAGAGAGCTACAAAAACGTGGTGTTCACTGACTGGGACTCACCGGTACTGTAAATTTATTTTTTAAATTGAAATCTTAAAATTTTTGTAAATTCAAAGTAACAATTTAAATACCATATTTTAGTTTTTTAGATATTTGCAGTATTGATAATATTTATACGAAGTATGAGGCGTAAATTCGTGCAAGTGGGGAGGCTGCTTTATAAATACTTGGCGAGAGGAGCTGAGGAATGCTAAGGAGCGGTGTTCCGTAATTATTTTTCACTTAGAGTACTTCGTGGCCTGTCAGGAAGAGGCTTAATGTGAAGTGTTCATCATGAAGACATTAGCGTATCGATAGAGGCTTAGAAGGCACGTCCATGAAGAGTCTGGCTGCATGAAGGATAAGCCCTCCTGTTTTATTTGTATGGAGCGGAAATAAACTCCTTTTGTCACGTTCTTATGTAGACACTAACACCTACTCTATAGAGACGCCAGTAACGTCAATATGCAATTCATTAAAAGGAAAATTTAATTATGAAAATAAAAGCTCACCATTAACACCTTTTTTTAGTGTTAGCCACCCTTTCAACACTTGCGGTAATGGGGGGAGGAGCTATATACAGGTTTCCACCCCATTCTAAACATCCATGGCTCAGGAGAAACTTTTATTTATAGATAAAAGCTTGCCCTGGGCTGGATTTGAACCCCAACGGTGTTCGAGGCCCGAACGGATCCCCTGAGCTACCCTAACGCCTCCATTAACCCTTAAATAGTAATAAACATGTGCGTCAGTGTAAACACACTAATATAATATATATACACGAATATAAGTAACTAGGTCAATGTATTATTAATTGCTCATATTATATGTTAATATAGAATATATTGAGGGTCTATTAAAGTATATTTCTCATGGGTATAATGAAGTATATTTCTGCTATTAAAAATTACAATCTTTCAAGATCAATCGGTGGGTGCTCTGAATGAGTCCCCACCACTAAAGATGATACCATAAATCTCGAAAACGCACTGCCAGCATGAACAATTAATTAACTAACAATCTTTTAATATCATAAGAAAATCAATAGGTCCTAAAAACAATACCTTTTTTTTAAATTTAACAATAATACGATGGAGTCATTAGTTTTTTTAGAATAATAATAACTTACTGGAAAATAATAAAACCGGTGTAATTATTCTAAAAAGGCATAATTTTAATATATTTAACTTATATATAAANCTTAATTCAGAAGCTATTAATGATTACCAAAAAATTGCTATTAGATTGTTCTAGGCCTGCCTTGCCCCTTCCATGAAGTTATAAAAGCAGCACGCAAGCGATCCCCGAGTGTCAGTCAGTGTCAGTTTCCGTATCAGACCGCATGTCTCAGAGCGTAGGGCTGGTCTTAGCCTTTCCAGTGCCATTAACAGTACTTGATAAGAGACAGAAAGTTGTAAGTGTAGTTGATATAACAAGTTATTTTGAGGCCTCTTTGTAAATAACCACATTAAATTCATTCGTAGATATTTTTTTTTTTTGTTATTTTGTTTTTTATATCCTATTTATTTAGTTATTATGAACAAAACAAATATTTTTTTTTTAAAGAAAAATTGTGTTAAATGAATTACATTCAAACTAAATGTATAAGTTGTAAAAACAAAATTTATTAACGGATAAAAAAAGTTCTAACATATAAAAAGCACATAAATTTGTCTTTGAGCGCTCAGAGCTGAGGAATCTCCCGGGGTGGGTTAAAGAGAGAGACTCAAATGCACCCAAAGTAGTCTCACCCTCTTACACCCACTCTTCTGCTCTGAAAATACTAGCATACATCTAGAAAACATCTTTATCACAAGAAATCTATTTAATTCTAATTATAGTTTTATTCTTGATTGGTGTAAATGTAACTTTTAAACACTTGTATTTTGTATTATAAATACAAAGAATATTAAGACTTAAGATTTAAAAAATTTAACTAAGAACGTTGAGTGCTTTCCTCTTTTTACCCTTCTGAAAATTTTAGCGCCAGCTTTCGTGATTTGACCTTTTACACTCATGGCTCCCTCCAGCTTGTAAGATCAAATTACTCATTTACTCTTAATCATGTCCATCTTAAGTGAAACATACCTAAATGATGGCCTTATTTACTTAGAATGCCTAAATGTTTTCTGATAGTAGATTCGTTGTCCTTGTGGTCTGGTGAATTGAGGACGCAATGAGGAGCACGCGGGAAGAAGTGCTTGTAATTTTTTTTTTGTTGGATTTCTTCCCCTCTTTAGAGTTCCCTCTTGTACGACCATGAGTTCAAGGGACTCGCAAAATGTCAAAAGACAGGAATCATTATTGACTTGAATCTTCATAGGCCGGGAAACCCGAATCCTCCACAGTCAGATATGTGCCATCTAGGAGTCCTTCGTCAAAGAAAACCTGTGAAGAGTTTTACTAGTCTTCAAAACTAGTTGTTTTGACTTATTGGGTAGCATAATATTCCCATCTCATATTTCCGTTATTGACTTCATTTTGTGTGCTTGTTTGTGAGTGTGTAATGTATTGTAATGTATGAAATTTATGTGTTATTACTATTTTACACAATAGATTTAAACGGACAGAGTGAGAGACAGAGAACATTGTGGTGTGTGCTGTATCATGTGTGGTGGTGTAGTGTTTGCGAGCGTGAGTCGGATGACAGATGAAAGATCCTGGGTACGAATCCGGTCCCCCTTCCCTCAGTCCTTCTTCTGAACAATTAGTTCCAAAGTTCCTCACGAGATTGCGCTCTAGCTGCGGTAGTGTATCAGTGGGAGTTTGTGCACCGCTCTCCCCTGAAGAAGAATTGACGTCCGGCTATCTTTGCCCTTAATATGGAAAAGTCACGAAGGCCCTTACGGTTCAGGCTCACCCAAGTGGATCATAAGCGAATTTTGGCTGACAGCTTTAAATTAATTGATTCTTAGTATTATCAATTTGAGCATTATAGCTAATAACATATACTATTATAATAACATATAACTATGTTAATAACGTCCATTGTTTGATTAGAGGCTACAACATTTTTCTTTTTTTTTTTTTGCTTTGTTAGCCTCCCTTGCAACCACTAAGGGTCATTGGAGGGAGGGGCTATCTACAGGTTGCCACCCTATTTTAAACACCCATGGCTCAGGACAACCTTCTATATTATAAATAAAAGATTGACCTGGGCGGGATTTGAACCCGCGGCGTCAGGATTGCGAGACCCGTACGGATCCCCTGAGCTATCCCGGCGCCCCGAACAACATTTTTCTAAAACACCTTTTTGTAATCTCTATTACTGACGCTTTGAACCTTAGTCAAAAGTATTGGAATCATCCATGTAACCTCAAATCTTACGCGATTTTTGTTTCTCCTTCTTAAAACTCAAGGTTTTTCGTCATTCTTGTCATACGTTTCTCCAAAAAAGAGTAAGGTTCTTCTCTTCTCCCTGGTATACCCTATTTAACTAAGAATTGCAGTAAACCATGTCTTATATAACGACTGCACAGATAAACTGAAACTATTACTGAACTGTTTCATTAAATTTATCTTTATGGCCAGCTAGGAACACTATACTGATCTGGAATTATTATATTCTTCGGTCGAGCTTTATGAAGAGAGGTTAGCCTGGTATTCGGTCTTAGGAGCTACTTAGTTACTGTAGAGTCTCACTCTCTCTCACACTCTCTCTCTCTCTCTCTCTCTCTCTCTCTCTCTCTCTCTCTCTCTCTCTCTTCTGTCTTTTGCCAAAGAAGCTCAGAAACCCCAAAAAAATTTCAAATTATTTTTCTTCATTGGGATCATCCTTACCCCTCCTGCTAATCTCTGTATTTCTTCAAGATTCTGTAGAATTTTTTTCAACTCAAATTAGCATGTTTGCATCCAAACAATTTATTTCTTACTTCAGTTTCTTCCAACGATACAAATTCTAAAAAAGAAATAATAGTTTTCCATGTTTATTTATTTTAATTTTTCTAGTTCTTGTAATATTTTATCATGTTAATATTTTTGATTAGGAACACAGGGTTAACTAAGGAAATGCGCTTGAGACCTCAAAGCATGGCACTGCGGGTTCGAGTCTCAAGTAGAAATAGAAGCTTTTCCAGTGCTATGTCGTGTTTAGGTGCAGGTAGGCTGGCTGCCTGTAGATAGTGGTTCCGTGGGAGCTAATAAATAAAAATTTTTAAGATATTAAATTTTCTTGCAGTATTTTTTTTTTAATTTAAAATACATTTAATATTTATTTTATTCAAGCCAGTGATGACTACCTGCATTATCATCAGTCATTTGAAACTTCTATAAAGTTTAGAAGTCTATAAAGTTTTACTGTTATTATTGTAATTTATTCAATAAATAATTAACATATTATAAGAAATCAAAGTAATTGAATATTTATTCAAATAAGGAAGAAAGTCACATATGGGACTAATGTTTCTTTTCAAATACAAATAGAATGATATTATCCCCTCTAGACGGGACCATACTTTATGTCCTCCACCAGAGATCGCGAAATAATATATGAATATCTCTTATACGACGGTCCCTTTTCATGCCTTCATAACTCATATAAAAAGATTTTGATTCTAAGCCTTCTTTTAGACATGAGATTTTGGGGAAGAATATATATAATAAGAACTTGGATTTTTCTTAGGCTCTAACAATGAAGCTAAATTGTAATATAAAATTTATACATGAATATAATATAGACATATTAATTGGTTTGCTTTTTAGTGGTTCATTATCTCATGAAGTGCTACAAGGTAATCAATAGAAAAGGTAATCCCATCCTGAAAGAAAAAATATATAAATTATTAACCCTATGTTTAATTTTTATAATTACTTTAAACCAAAGATTTCAATAATCTCTTATTTCCATGTAATTTCAGAATATTAAAAATGATATATTTAGAATGAAGTTTCAAATGACAAATGTATTTTATTTTCAATTGTCACGGTTGAGATTCGTGCGATCTTAATTACTTCAGATTATGATTGAAATAAATATTAAAACAATAATTGAGTAAAATAAATAAACACTAGCTGGGATGAAATCTGAGACATACATATGGTGTAACGAGAGGACCCACCTGTACGGGAAGTGACCAATTGAAGGATGCCACCTGCTTTCTTAATTCAGAAGCTATTAATGATTACCAAAAAATTGCTATTAGATTGTTCTAGGCCTGCCTTGCCCCTTCCATGAAGTTATAAAAGCAGCACGCAAGCGATCCCCGAGTGTCAGTCAGTGTCAGTTTCCGTATCAGACCGCATGTCTCAGAGCGTAGGGCTGGTCTTAGCCTTTCCAGTGCCATTAACAGTACTTGATAAGAGACAGAAAGTTGTAAGTGTAGTTGATATAACAAGTTATTTTGAGGCCTCTTTGTAAATAACCACATTAAATTCATTCGTAGATATTTTTTTTTTAAATTAGATATAAGTGATCTATCTCATTTTATTTATTTATTTATTAGTTAGTAAGGACAGTGGGCTCGATTCGTATCTGCAATTAGTATATGTACTTATTTGTTATAATTAATTAACTTTAATTTATATTTGTTCTAAATTATTATTCACCTGTAGCCCATAAAATTTTGTGTGTGTGTGAGAGAGAGGGAGAGAGAGAGAGAGAGAGAGAGAGAAAGAGAGAGAGAGAAAGAGAGAGAGAGAAAATGAAAGAGAGATTTATTACTAGAATTCCTGGACCTGGGCACTGAAAGGGAGACTCTCCCGTACTTCAATGAGTATGAATGAACTCAGATATAAATAGAAATCAGTAGTTTTTTCCACGAACTCTCATTCATCCAAGCCATTAACCCGATCAGCCAACACACTTCAGGAAAAGTCATTGATAAGTGATTAAATGTTTTGAACATAGTTATATTTATATTCCTAATCTCTCAAAGCAACCCAGTTAACTCTATCTATGGAAAAATATGTCTGCATGTGAAAATGTATTTATTATTATTATTATTATTAAGCATTTTTAGCGCTACTTTCTTTCGTATTTTTTATTTCCTGGGATCTGCCTGTCCCTTAAAAACAGGAATTCACGGGATTTAATAGCCAAAGGTATTGTTGTTTTTCCGAATTTCCTTAAATTTAATTATTTACATCTATTGAATTCTATGTATTTAGTGCGCGTCTGTTCATGAAAACACTTAAGCTATTCGATTAGAACATACTTTTAGAGTGGGATAATTTAGGACAACAAATATTTACATGTTACATTTAAGAACTTAAAATAGGCTCAGGGGTAGTATAAAGGGTACGTTTGGGCCTCTCCTGGCTCCTGGACTAGCTTTTATTGAAAAAAAAAAAAAAAAACCTAAAATTTATTTATAGCTTCCCTCAAAGAAAATATAGCTGCCCTCCATGACCCTAACTGGTTGAACGGGAGGAGATAAAAACCAAGTCCAAATTGATTAAATGGGCAATTTATTATTTAAATCACAAAAATAGTTAGCTGTTCCTTAAGTCTGTATGGCAGTAAGGTGGATGAAGCTAAAAAAATATCTAAACTAATGGCTAAAGATATAATAAATTTTCTTGTGCTCTACACTTAATATTGCACATAAATAGCAATATGCAATACTATACTACCTCAAGAGCCTCTTCTTTTTTCTGACTATAAAACTAGGAGATTCCGGAATTTATTTATTTATGAGTGGTATATTTTCAGCCGATCCAATCCTGTATAATTTTGATAAATAGTGCTAGATATTAACTGTGAGTACATTACATGAAATGTATATAATTCAACATACAGGATGTTAGCTAACCATTAATATCATGATGATGAAAATGTTCAGGTATTCAGTTAATGTATAAGCATGTTGATTTCAAGGAATATTTTTGGCCAAAAAAAAGAAATTAAAAGTAGAATTCAAATATATAACAAATGAAATGGAGTTATTTCACAAAATATTTAAATATTACCAATGAAATAAAAAACAAAGAACTCACAATAAAGTGATAGTAAAAGATTCTTGGCACTGGTCAGCTATACTCGCTGGCATTACCTAATTGAATTCAATGTTGAACATTCTAGGTCACAATACTAATCACTCTACAGAGAGAAGTGCTTAGTAATAGAGTAAGCTTAGTGGGCAAATCTTCGTTTGTGGAGGTAGGAAATGTGTGGATATTTCCTATTAGCAAATTAACAATGTTTAGTTATGTTAACTCAAAGGAATAAGTTATTCCTGCAAGTTTCGTATTCAAAGTATTGTATTTAGTACAAAATAAACTAGAAAAAAAAATTGGAGAAAATAATTATTTTAACCGAAAATGTTGTTTGTCACGTAATCTTGACCGCTAATTTCAATTGTACTATATACTACTCATCATCACTTTAGCTCTTGACTCTGAGATGTGACCATAAACCTCCCTCGGAGATCTCTCCAGACATCACTATCGCCCTGATGATGGCTTACAAGTTAAGTTGAAACGTCTACAATAATAAAATAATTACCCAACAATTTTTGAGTATTTTATTTTTCTTATCCCTGCCGAAATACTGACTAATTTCCCCAGCTAATTACTATATATAAAGAAACAGTAATTTTCCACCTGTCTCCCATAAATATTTTATATTTTCATATTATCCAAGAATTCTACATACCAAAATTTTATTTTGAATTGTTACATTTCTTCTAAAAGTTTTTGGCACCTTCAGGGGAGTCTTTATATTCCATTACACCGAAACAGGTACATACTTAACAATCTCTTTTTGAAGGTTGCGAGAAGATCTCAAAAAGAGACATTATTTCCTTCTTTTTTTCTTCTTTTTTCTTATAAGATTTTTAAATAATATTTATTGGCAGGGTTTTAAAAACCTTTGTCTATTAAAAACAATTTCTACAATTTTATTTTATTCACTAAATATTCATGTCAATATTATGTTACAGTGACGCCAAATATTTATTAAATATTTCCCACAACAGTCCTGTCTAATTTTCAATGAAGGGAGATCATTTTTCTTCCAAATGACAAGCTTACTTCACGAAACGCCGACCTAAGGTCTTTCATATCTCTTTCAAGCCTGATATAAAACGACATTAGACATGCTTAATCTACTATAAACATGATTTTATTTTAATTGTTTTTTATTCAACACATTACATCACAAAATATATTCCATACAAAATAGTTTTCAATAAAATTGGTGTCAATCATCACTAGTACCAATTACTAATGCTCTTTTAAATTTTACTAGTAATGGCTAAATTAAATTAAAAAGCACATTCAGAAAATAATAATTGTATTGTTCAGAAATTATATTAATGTATTACAATATAATAAAAAAAGTATGTTTGTTCACATTCACACTATTTTACCTATGAGACTAAACATTATTTATCGAACACCAGCGACTACTTAGTGTTTGGTTCGTACTAAATATTTGTTAGTTAGCTTTCAAATTTATGGAATAATAAATGGGTAATAATTAAAATGTGGTATTTTATTAATTATTTATATATTATTTTTTAATCTTTAAATAAAACTGAATTTTCTTTTTAAGCATTACTTAAAATAACATAAACTTAGCAATTGACAGCTCAAGCATGGCAACTATCAGAATTTCAATGTAAACAATCACACCAAAAAAAAAATAAGAAATTTAAGAAAGGCTTTTGATCCAGAGTATCTAATATCTTATAGATATTCTCCTTTATATTTTAGGATAGGATCTAGTATTAAGCATGCTTTTGCGAACTTGTTTTGAAGAAAATTAAGTTATGAGAAAGCTCTCTTTCTCATTTCTTTTAGTAATGTCTCTACATTGTCATTTAAGGGGGAGTCTATTTTCGAAAGAGCTATTTATTTTAGGGAAAAGTTGGGATTTATTTTTTTTAATGTGGGAGCTTACATTACATTGTACTATAAACACAATATAGAGGTATTATTTAAATTTAACTTCTGCTGATTCGTTACAATAAAAGCCCACGCACACAGGCATGTTGTTTTCAAATGGAAAAAATGGTCAATTGTGTTGATGAGTTCTTAAGTGTGGAGGGAGTGAGAAATTTTTTTTTTTTTTAAGTATAATTCAATATTTTTGGGATTCCTTTTTTTTTTTTTTCTTTTTTTTTTTATAGAAAATATGGTATCTGTGCGATACGAAATGATGAACAAACACTTTCTTATGCTTATTATAGTAAGCAGTGAATAATTAACATACGGCATTACAACCGTGCTTTTACAAGCTATTATAAGCCTGTTCTTATTATATAAAATAATAATACTCAATGTCTAGTAAAAAAAATTTAAAAAAATTAAATTAGAGAGATAAAGTACCAATAAAATAACTACTCATTCAGTT
>KZ806993.1:160395-171745 GCA_000696205.2 Oncopeltus fasciatus
TTTTTTAGACTCCTAAAATAATTAAAAAAGAAGAGAGGAGGGTAGGTACTCACTTAGTGAGAGGGCGGCGAGTATGTAGACAGTAGCAGTTGTAGTAGCCATTGGAGCAGAGTGTACGACTAGCTTGCTTCCATCGCCTACAAGTGACTGGGGCTCACCGAGAGCGAGAGGGTGGCGCGGGAGAGCCACGGGGTGGCAGGGAGGGCGCAGGCCCGAGCGCGCGCCTCCACACGCACATTCGCCCCCCTCTCGCCTCCTTCTGTCTCCTCCTTCCGATTCCTCCTCTACACACTTCCTCGGCGATCCTTTCCCACACTCTCCTTGATCAGTTCGGAACAATTTCTTATCGACACCGGGTGCGGCCACGCGGATCTCGTCGAGATCGCCCGGGCACCACGAAAATTAGAGTGGACCGTCCAGAAGGCCGATCTCTCGGAATGTCCTCATACTTTATCTACCCTTTACACCTTCCCCTTCATTTTGAAAGTTTTCCACCACTTCTGTTCTCCGCCCCACTCCTACCCTCCTACCCTCCTGTCCTCTCTCTTTCATTTCACTCTATGCGTATATTTCTACAAACAAATTACTTTTTTCTTTGTAGAGAAGGAAGAGAGGATTGACAGGAAAAATGTTTTCCCATTTACAAACTTAATCTATTAAAATTGAAATTTTTTCCATACAAATAAAGGGATTACAGGCTTCTTCTTTAAACCTCTTTAACCAGCTTCAATGAACGCCTATATCTGAAGAGTTAAATGACCACCATACAAAAAATAATTTGTATAAAAAATATTCTAAAAACAAATCATAAAATGTTTCATTCAAAATAAACTATATAATAACTACTACTTATAATTACTTATTATGTACTCGAGTCATGGATTTTAGGACTTGAAATTGGGATGTATTCCTCCTGAACATTTTTATCATTTTTTTTTTTTACTATTTTTATATATTTCTTTTTTATTTGTGTAGATCTTATTTTTCGTTGTAATTAGGTGAAATTTCCAAAAGTATGAATAAAATAGTTGAATTATAGTTATTTTATTTTAAACATAATCGCAACCAACTTGTTTTAGATAGCCCCTCCCTCCATGATCCTAAGTGGTTGAATAGAATGCAAAAAAAAAATAACCTATATAGTTCATAAAATTAGTCTATAATCCTCTAAAAAGTCTGAAAAACGTATATTTTGAGCAAAACAGAATATTGTTTCTTTTTTTTATAGGTTTTCATACATTGCGGTAAAGGGGTGGGATTTAATTTTACTGGACAAATAGGCTTATTCAGGAAATCAGCATACCTATAATTTGCCCATGGTTGGGGAAGAAAATTGCATTTAATTTGATGAAATATAATTTTCTAATATTTATATTCCTTAAAATTAAAATGCATATTAGAAGGAATATGCAAGAATTTAATATGGAGGGTTGAGATAGCTTCCGCAATTATCTTCTTTCCCACTCTTCCGTGTCGATCAGTCTAGATCGATCAGCTTTATCATTATTTCCTCCGGCCAGCTCTTGTAAATCTTAAACTAAGACTAGAATAATATTTTATTCCATCAATGTTCTTCTTTTCTTTTTCTTTTTTTTTTTTANTCAGAAGGAAAATGTCTGTGAAGGGAATAAGACGAGTAAGAGGTCCGGGGTAGAGCCTATTTACCCGTGGTTTTATTCTTGTAATATATTCGACATCGATTAGCCCCCTTCAAGTTATTTTGACAAGAGCGTTTTACTGAACACACTGAGAATTCCTCTATGTATTTGTATATAAATGTGTGTGTGTGTTGTGTGCACAGACTAAAAATTCAACAATAATTTTTTCTTGCGTGAAAAACTGTTTAAAATTAATTTAACTAATCAAATCGAATACCACAAAATATCACATTTGCCCATAAAAAATAATTTATGTATTTCCTTTTTTCTAAACTTTTATATTTTACTTATTATTCTGTCTAAATCTTTTAATAATTATGGAACTTTCTCAGATGTTCCCTTTGCAGAAGAACAACCCAAGGTGACTCATTGTTTTAAATTTGTTCTCCCTTTGAAGTAAGCTCCTTTAGTTATTAATAACACTGACCAGTCAAATAATATTTTTAGTATAAATTGTTATTTATCGGGTGGATCATATGTTCATTTCCATGTATTTATTTCCATATTTCCAACATTAAAGGAGCCCAATTTTAGTGTGATTTCCATTGGCCAGGAATCACAACTATCCCCTCTACTTTATTTATTGTCGGAGTACATTATTGTCACCGGTGAAATGTTCAGACTAGGTTTCCAAGTGCAAGGACCCCTTGTCTACCTGTCAATAATAAGGACAAATGGGGCGATCAACCACATGATTTGTTGAAGACGGCTTAGCCGAAAATTCCCTCCTGTAGAAATTTAACCACCCCTGAGGGAATTATTGAAATCCATTATTTGTCCTTTCATAGAAAATCCCACTAAATCCTGATTGTAATGAATTGAGATTCTGTTTTGCATCTTGGATAATATTCTTACGATGAGAATGAGAGATGTGGTTACATCTTGAATTCTTAATTTATTCAAAAGCTTAGCTATCTTTTAAACGAGTTTCTTGAATTAAATGAGTAGATTCTTTAACCACCTTTTTTCATTATTTTTTTATCACGGTCCTCTACCGAATCGTTCATTTAAATAAGAATGAGGGAGTTGGATGGTGCTGACTGTTTCAAAGCGCACATTTTAAGTTCATTGCCAGTCAATTGGCTTTTTTATGAAGATTAAAAATGAAATTACTTGATGGTTTAACACAAAAAAAGTTCAATTTTAAGGGTATTCTAGCTTTTGCAGATTAAAATGAATTGCTGCAAATAAATATTAGTTACAGTTATTATCCTTTTCCAGCGCATGGTAACAACTTTGTTAATAAATGAAATAATTCCTGTATTCCAGGGGTGGCAGTCATGGGATCCTGTTAATAAATGAAATAATTCCTGTATTCCAGGGGCGGCAGTCAGGGATCCGTTCGGGGCTCTCAATCCTGGAGCTTCTGGATCAAATCCTGCCCTGGGCAAGCTTCTCTAGAGAAATAAAAGTTTGTCCTGAGCCATGGATGTTTAGAATAGAGAGGCAACCTCTAGATAACCCCTCTCTCTATAACCCTAAGTGGGTGAAAGATAACACTTTAAAGAAGAAAAAAAAGAAAAGCATTTTAGCTAACTAATACTCTACGATTTTACTCTTCAATGCACTAATTTAAGTTCTAGCTACAAGAAATATAAGTTTGTTTGTGGCTACATTGCTTATTAGGGGTCGAATCAGAAACTGGCAATAATATATTGTGCTTCATTCAGAATTTTTCCTAACTAATTAGTTTTTGGGAAAAATATAGCCAAATTTGTGGCAGTAATTTAAATAACAGTTACCATATACCTGGCATGGTCCGGCATACATTATGTATGTCAATGCTACATCTTAGTTATTCTCATAATATATTTCCACTTTCCTAGTCCCATTCCCAACGAATAGATTGATTTTAAGGCTTTCCGAACCTGTTGTCACGAGAAGGTATCTCCTACTTGTCATATTTTAGGGCATCTTGATGTTGATTCTTCGATAGGATAAAAAACATTTCTTGTTTTGGTTGCACATAGGATAACTGTTATTTCAGTTCCGGCTGACTCATAACATTACTCAAGTGTTATGTTATGGAGCCTCATAAGTCTCTGAATGCTATCGCTGATAGTGTAGATTTCTCCAGCACAGAAGAGATATTCTGCTCTTGGGATTTGTTTCAAAACTTTTACAGAAGATATTTATCATAATAGGACAAGTTGGCCTCAACAAGATCGTTGGGGTAAACCATGCCGTGTTTTTCAATACTAAGAGTATCATTATTATTATTATAGCCCTCCCGAAGAAATCTCTTACTAAAGATACTATAAATAAATTTATAGATCTAATCTTTCACATTCTTATTTTACATCATGCACAAGATCCCTTTTATTGAGAATTGCCGATCATTGATTATTCTATTATTAAATATACTTTTCCAAATATATTTCTGTTTCCATGGAAACCTGCTTGAAAATCAGGTAAAGCAAAGTAATAAGAGTATTACTTCCATTTTCATATGAGTAACGAGTACTTTAAACAAGATGTCGCTCTACTGATCTATAGGATCAATAACTCTTTGCTATAACAATAACTTCCTTAATACCCATCTTATTACAGGTTTTCTATTCGATTTATGATATAACTAAAAGAGCCAAATTTAAAATTTAAAAATTTGATAATATGAATTAGGTTATAACTCGTTTTCTTTTATTTTTATTTATATCCTCCAACTATTGAATATATAAACTCAATTGGAACGAGTTGGCTTAAAATTCCCGAATAAATATCTAGATCACTTGCTAGATCATGCCTATTGCTTTCATACTTTATCTCATTATTTTTAAATATTTGTTTTTTCCGGTTTTACAACACACTTTTAATATTTGGATTTTAATAAGTTTTTGATCGTTTAGAAAGCAGCATTTTTAATCTCGGGCAGAATGGTTACTATGAAACCTATCCAGACCTTTTAAGTTATTGCACACATCTAAAACGTAATACCATTTAGAAATGCCTGGATTCAGAGAAAAGCGAAACATTTAGATGGCTTTCTGAATCTTGGGCAGAAAGGTGACAGAAGAATATTTTATTTCCAGTTGTCAGAAGTTGTTAGACTTTTAAGAAATTATACAATAAAAAAATTTTTTTTAAACACTTAGATTGGGAAGTTTAATTGACGTATGTGTTGTATTTTTTTAAACAACTATCCTAATAATTTTTTAATTTATTTTCAATGAAAGCATGAGAATAAAATTTAATAATCTCCAAATGGAGGTATGATAAATGAAATATAAAAGAAATTAAACATAGTTGTGTTTTGTTACTTTTGATGATATTACTATTTTTTATTTCTTATTTTTATATAAAATAGAATAAACTGGTTATATCCATTTTTCAAATAGTCCGCTCAATATTTTACTAAAGATCTAGCTATATCTATTTAAAATGTTGAAATTTTTATTTTTTACATGTTTTTAAATTAGGTGTTGTATTGACGTCGAAATTCACTTACTATTTAAATTTNATGAAAGCATGAGAATAAAATTTAATAATCTCCAAATGGAGTGTTTAATACGACACTACAGTCATTTTTTAACCTGATTTTTTTCTTCCTTGTTAGATTTTATTACTTGTAGCTACGACTTCAGATTAACTCCATCATACAGTTAAATAGTATCTTCATTCATTGTTTAATAAATTATTTTCTTTAAGTCTATTTATAAATTAAAGAACTTATTAAAGAATATTATTCATTGAATGGAGATCCTATTTACCAGTATGCTAGACAAAATCTGGTTATTTGTTATTTATGGAAGATTTATTATTTATGTTTTTTTATTGCCTAAAAGAACAATATTTTACACATTTTGTTACTTCAAAGGATATATTAATTCTGTATTCAGTTAGATTATCAGTTGTAAATCATTAATTTCTCGTAGAACAAAGAGGAACCGCACTGTAATTGCTAATTTTAGGTGTTGACCTAATTAACTAGATATAATCATGGCTATTGAGGCGAAATACTGATTGAAGGCTAATTGTTACTGAGGAAAGATGAAAATTCTACAATTAATTTATAATGATAGTCATTAAATCTTGAATTGTTTTTCGGAAATTAGTGTCTTATATTCCTTATTATTTATGTAGTTTAGTTTCTTTTTAGTTCTGAGGACTACTATTATTTAAAGCATTTTAATAACTTTTCTTTTATAATAGCATATATCTTCTTTTAAAATAAATATTATATCTTCATTCACTTTATTTATTCATCCTACAATATCCTCTTCTGTCGTAGAGTATGTCCATACATGAATACATCCCATGATGTTTAATATTTGATTTGATCAATTCTTTACCGGTTTATTTAAAATAAATTGGAGTCGCAATGCTAAATATACGCTTGCATACATTTATTTAAATATTTATATTAAGTGCAAGCATAAAAAGTATGTGGTCGCACACTCCTATTTAATTTAAAGAATCAGTTTTTCTGTTGGCGCTCAGTCCCTCAGATGAGTTCTCTCTATTAGAGTCTTAGATCCCAAATATGGTTGCCGAAACAATTAAATGCAAATGTATGCAGTTATTTATTTCTCATTTATTTATTTTTTTAAAATATGATATTTAATTATATTAGACGTACATCGATTGGAACGATTGAAATTTAGAAATTTGAAAAACAAAACTTTAGTGAAATTTTAGAAAAAATTTTAAAATATATAAATAGACCAAATAAAGGGCTTATTCTGAAATCAATTTTTAATTTCTCGTGAAATATTATGAAAGAATCAATTCCATCATTCCCCAAAACAAGATTTATGGAGAGCCCTTGAGATATTTGTGCATACCATTTTTGAAACAATAAAGTGGTTTTTGCCCAGAGGATTATTTAGTAAAATTAAGTTATTGACAAATAATATAATATAGTATACTATTTGGTTTAAAAAAAGTTTGAAAATTGTTAATAAGCGAATTCAAAATCTATTTTGCGTGCACTTATCAAATTTTTTACTTTTTATTGGTAACATTACAAACTAAGAAACCCTAAGTATACTTAACTTAAAAATATGATGATATATGAGCTGAAGGTTGATGTGGTGCCTATGCAAACTTCAGCAGTAGTCTGTCGTCATTTGTTCATCTGATGTCCTGAAACTACTCACACAGTTCCTTGCTTTCGTCGTCCAAGTTACCACGAACTTTGTCTAAATGTACCTTCAGACTCAAGTTAGCCCAGAGTTTTTGAATGCCCTATTACGGCTCTGGGCAACTCTTCATCACTTTCTTTCATTCTTGCTTCCTTGTACACATCCATACGTATAAAATAATATATAAAATAGCTTAGTAATAGGAAAGGAAAATCATCAAGGATGATTTTCTCATTTCGGCTTCATTAAAAGTTTACCAGGTATGCAAGTTTAAAATGTCGTTTTAATTCCAATAGAATGCGCTCTTAGCCTATTGAAGGATTTGCTTATCTCTAAACGCTATTTTGTTTGTTAGTCATTTGTTTACAAAAGTCAGTTGTTTTTAAGTCGTTTACGTGGACGTATCATACCTTTCTTTGGTGTTAAAAATGTCTAATTTTAAGCCAAATAAAGAGCATTTGCGGCATGTCATGATTTTCTTATTTAATCAAAAGAAAAAGGCATCTGAATGTCATCGAATTTTTGTTGAGACTTATGGCGATCTTGCTCCAACCGTCAAGACATGTGAACGTTGGTTTCAACGTTTCAAACGTGGTGATTTTGATGTTACTGATCAAAAACGAGAAAATCGACCAAATCGACTACGAGCTTCTCAAGCCCGGCGAAACAGTCAATACCGAGCGCTACCGACAACAAATGATCAATTTGAGTCACGCATTGATCGAAAAACGCCCAGAATGGGCTCACAGGCACGCCAAAGTCATTCTTCAGCATGATAACGCTCCTGCACATTCAGCCAGATTGACTAAGGAAACGATTTCTTCGCTTGGTTGGGAACTCCTACCCCACCCGCCGTATTCACCTGACCTGGCGCCTTCTGATTATCACCTCTTCTCATCGATGGGACACTCATTGGCGGAGCAACACTTCAACAATTTCGAAAACGTACGAAAATGGCTCGATGAATGGATTTCAAATAAAGATGAAGCATTCTTTTGGAATGGTATCCATATATTGCCCGAGAGATGGACAAAATGTGTAGAAAGCGAGGGCCAGTACTTTGAATAAAATATATTATACTTTTTTTTAAATTACTGTGTATATATTTTAAGAAATAAACGACATTTTAAACTTGCATACCTGGTATAGTAAAAATTGCACCATGCTGGTTACTTTCCACATTTTGGATTATTGTACAGTTTTATATATTACATAAAATAAACTTCACAAAGCTACCAATTATTTTCGAAGACAAATTATTACTCATGGGTTTTTCTTTTGTGGCTTACTTGTAGACTTGTAAAGCGCCACATAAATATATCGCCATGCAGCCAAGAAACATTGATGGTAGACCAATATTGATGATTTTCCAAATTGCTCTTACGGAACATTTTTATATTTCATGCATACATTAATTCAGCAAGCTAGCCAGAAATATTGATAGATCATCACTGATGACTTCCCACATTCTGGCTCTATAGAACCTCTATGGCTCATGACAAGCTTTAATCTATCAATAAAAGCCCGATAAAATTGATAAAAAATCAATAACATTTGAGCCCACGGCATAAGTATAATTATTCTTTAGAAGTATAATGTAGCAATCGACAAGGTGAAAGTCCGTCATGCAGTAGCTCCGTACTCCAAGCACATTAACTTATTATGGAAATAAGTAAATGTTTATTTTGATTTTGGAAAACGATAAAAAAAAAAACATGAATGAGTCAGAAAGAAAGCAAATGTATCTGAGGACGGCTCTAGGCCAAATGGGAGAGAAGGATTTGAGGTTGGCGCACAAGCGTCCTAGGGGCGCCGGGATAGCTCAGGGGATCCGTACGGGTCTCGCAATCCTGACGCCGCGGGTTCAAATCCCGCCCAGGCCAATCTTTTATTTATAATATGGAAGGTTGTCCTGAGCCATGGGTGTTTAAAATAGGGTGGCAACCTGTAGATAGCCCCTCCCTCCAATGACCCTTAGTGGTTGCAAGGGAGGCTAACACAGAAAAAAAAAAAAACCAATAATATTATGACATGCTAACTCACTTTATGATAAAGAAATATTTCAATATTTATGAGATGTAAGCTTTATAAAGTTGTTGCACTTTTAATGTTTTATCTGAATAGGTGAGTGAAGTGCCTTTAAGCTTTATATATTTTTCTTAAACCTGATTATAATTAAATGAGACATAAGGGTTTTTAAATATAAAGTTTTTAAGTAGTGCTTTAAGTCAATTTAATTAATACTTCATAATTTATTCAGTGGAATTCATTAATGCAAATTCATTCAATTATGCTATCAGTTCTATAATATTTAAGAAATATTAAATACCCTTATATTGTTGCCCTTAGTTTTCTTTTTCATACTTTGTACAACCTTCAAGAATTTAAAATCAAGGTAAAACTTTTCTTTTTTTTTCACTTCTAAAGTTTAATAAAAATGTATTGATAATTTAACATACTCTGGCAACTTTTTAAAATACTCTAAGTAAATTAAATCAGATAAAGCAATTTTATGAATTAGTTGGTTGGTTTATAATAAACATTTGTGGGCTAAATTTAGTCAAAATTAAGTAAACTCTAGAGACCCTTACATTTATCACCCCATCATTCATGCATTTGAATTATTGTTTATCAGATAACATTCATAATAAAGTTGCTTGTATAGTATGTAATTAATAAATATTATATATATATTGGCTGTTATGCAAAAAAAAATCCCTCTCACTTATGGTAAATGAAGTGATTTCTCAAAAGAACTGGTTTCCCTGACCTGAGACTGTCTAATGCCTCCAACAAAAGTAAACTTGTAAAACTAGACTTTCTTTGCATTCAGATTTTCCTTCAGCACCATAGAGAATTTTTAGGTAAAAGAAAGCAGTATTGCTATTTTAGTCGGAAAATTGCCCACCTATCAATCTTAAGAGGAGAGGTTAGTCANTTATTTTTTATTCTTTACTGATCTTATAATATTATATTCAAAATATATAAAGTCAGAAAATAAAAAAATACCTGCTCTTAAATCAAACGCTTTGAGTTAAATACATACTATACATAATACATAATCCACTCACATAATAAAATGTAATAAAAAAAAAAGTTACTCTCTATCAACAAGGCTATGTCAAAACTTTTGTCTATTTAAATGTGAGAGGTTAGCCAAGGTAACCTGTGATTTTATACCATGCAATGTAATAGCAATATCAGATCTTTATTAACTTAAAATTTTAAAACGTGCATAAGTTCAGTCCTGTTAGCAAAAGATTCCATTTTTTTTTTTTTTTTATGTGACTAAACGGAATTGTAAGCTCCTGAAAATAAAATAAAGATATGAGAGAAATATAAATGTTTTTATATTGTGAGCTTCTACTCTTTTATATACTGAACAAAGTATTGAATAAACTGAAGTCATTTCTGTGCATTGATGGAACAAATTTGTCTACCTAATATGGCAAGTTTCAGAAAAAAACGCACTTCTATCGTCACATCTTAAATATATATGCTTATATGCTATACATAAGATTAATTCAGCGATGTCAAAACTTCTTTCTGGAGTAATTTTATTTTCAAAATTTTAGACTTAATGTAACTGTACTACTAATTAGACACATGTAGTAATTAGTAGTAGTAGTATGTAGTAACCGTGTAATATATGTAGTAACTTTCTCAATTATAAATAAAGTTTCATCCATCGATACATTTAGCATCGAAGCCGCGGCATTTATAGGTTTCTAGGACGCACCCGAAATTTAGTAGAATTAAAATGCTTCAGTATTGAGATATTTTTCTTCTTACGAAGAATCACACTTGACTCTTTTTATTCGACGTAGGAATGTTATTTTCTGCTTTTGAATAGGTTTTTACATTTTCTGTAACTGTTGGAGCCAATTCCACTTTCTTCTGGATGATTTGCCCTGGAAGAAATACATTTTTATTCTCCTTCTAACAGAATTGCAAATGAAGTAATAAAAAGAAAGGAGAGACAAAGGAAATAATGAGGATAGGTCTCTTGTAGGAGATTGTATCTTAAGAACAGCAGTTAATGCTGATCGCCGTTTATGACTTAAATGTAGTGTTGTATTTTAGAGGCGGTTCCAATATCAGAGTTTGATCTTCGAGTGGGTTTCGTACTCATGATCTCTACAGAGAACTATCAACACTTTATTTGGTGTCGAAAACAACTACTTTAGACGGATAATCTTTTTCTTTTAGCAGGCTTCTCTCAAGGATATCAATATTTACTATTTACATATTTTTCATTATTCCAGGTTAGAAACTGAAAATGTTGTCTGTTGAATGTCTGCTTGAGTTTATGTGTGTGTGAAATATATATGTATATATATATATTGCTTATCTCTAAACGCTATTTTGTTTGTTAGTCATTTGTTTACAAAAGTCAGTTGTTTTTAAGTCGTTTACGTGGACGTATCATACCTTTCTTTGGTGTTAAAAATGTCTAATTTTAAGCCAAATAAAGAGCATTTGCGGCATGTCATGATTTTCTTATTTAATCAAAAGAAAAAGGCATCTGAATGTCATCGAATTTTTGTTGAGACTTATGGCGATCTTGCTCCAACCGTCAAGACATGTGAACGTTGGTTTCAACGTTTCAAA
>KZ806993.1:175244-186061 GCA_000696205.2 Oncopeltus fasciatus
TGCAGAAACCAATGAAGACGGATAGTAGAAGGTATGATAGTTCTATATTCATTGGTAGTCATAATAACCCTTTAGATTAATTAGTTGTGCATTTCTAATTAAATTTATTAGTAAGTTTTATATTCAGTTTTATTAATATTTTGTATTTTTTATAATTTAATTATAATTAATATAACTTTAATATTAGTATTAAGAGAGAGGTCAAATAACCTAACTGTCATAGACAATGGCCGATCTGATATATTAATGAAGAAATAAGATTCCCTGATTATCAGATTATTACTAATGATTGATTTATTGCATTTCCTAGTTATATATGAATTTTTTTTTAAATCCATATTTTCACTATATATTTATATATGCAATTTCCCCTTAAATAGTCCTATATAATTAATGTATATTCCGGTTCCATGATTATGACTTTGACAATTGAAATGTCAGATTCAAGCAAGGTTCCATACCTGGTCAGAATATACTCGTATTTTAATTCCTTGTTTTGAAAAACGACAAACTTGAAAGAAGTTTGATAAGATGTGATGTGAATAAATCTGAATATATTTGTATTGCAATCATGATGTATGCCATTGCTATCAATTCATTATTAAAACTCTTTTAGCATACATAATATCATTTAAGAGCGGTTTCGTCGGAGAAAATTTAAAAAATTCACTGGAATTATTAAAACCCCAAGAACTATTTTGAAAATATAGTGTGCAGTTAAACTGGCTTGGATTGCATGTTTGCGATCCATGTTTGTAAAAAAGAAATTTCCCCAAACTTACAAAGTTTATCAACCTGTTAGATCGTTTACTGAGGGCATTCAAGGGGGTGAGAGGGGGTGCATTCACTCCCAGGACAGGAATGAAAAGAAAAAAACCTTGAAGGTCGGAAAGCTCTAATAGAATTAAAGCATGTGAGTATAACCAAGAACATTATAAGTGGTCATGTGAGAATGGTCGGGGTTTCGGGGTTGATATTCGAGACGGCCAACTAATCATCAACCATATAAGTGGTCCTTGTTTCTTCCCTGAATATTAATTTTGATAAATGCTTTTAATAATAGAATTTTAAAATAACAATAAAATGCTCTCTACCATTGACTTTTTGCTGTAATTTACACACACACACACACACACACACACACACACACACACACACACACACACACACACACATATATATATGTAATATGAATCAATTATGATTTAATGACTAGCAATAGTCAGTCAATAGATGAAGTTGTACAAACTGCAGTCAATCTTGTTCAAATAATTTAGTACAATTATTTTATTCTAGTCTAATATTTCGAGATAATATTTGTCTTCTTCAGTAGAGACAACAAACAAAAATAATTTTTTTACAATAATATTAATGTATACTATATATATTCATAGTTTTCTTCTTCAGTATACTTATTTAGACCCGAGAGATCTATAACTAATTCATGTATGCACTTATGTGCCCTGGCCAGACATCTGAGAGCAATATTTTCGTCCTGCTGTTGATTTCTGTTGATGTTTACTACTTTAGATGAGTTGTCACCAGTAGTCTGGCTGATATAATAAATTCTGGGTCTATTTTCATTTCTATAGCCAGGAAAGAGGCACTGCAACGCTGAAAGTCCTATCAGAACCATAGCGCGAACTCGTGAGCAACTGTGGCACAAGAATCATATTCCGGTTCTCTCAATCCTTCTTTAAGACTAAATTTCCCTACCGTGATGCGCTATAGTAGCACGGAATACTAGCCGTAATATGTCCACATGAAGAAACTTCGCCCTTATTTAGCTTCACCCTAGAGATGGAAAACCCACATACCAGTCAGATGAGATCCGTCAGTCGGGAAATGACATGTAATCTAAAAGAGTAGATCCTTAATCACAGGTCGTCCGAAATTGTCGGGATTGAATGCAGGACCCATACTTTACCACTGGAAAAGCTGCTCGTTCCAGGAGTGTTTGAGTATATATATATATATATATATATATATATATATATATATGCACAATTTTGGATGGACTATATTTTTAGATTCTGACCATGGTAGTTGAGGTGGATAATTTTTTTTTTTCTGGTACAATTAAAGTACCTGCGTGGACTTCTTGATTTCCTTAAGAGAAGAAATCCCATTTCTTGCTGTCGAGCTGTATAAGCACCTCGCTCCGGATCTCCCCACACTCTACTCTAAATGCGTTGAGTAGCTTTCACAGGGAAGAGTAACTCGTGGAGGGCGCTTGAGAGCCTCTCTCAGGACCAAGAAAAAGAACAAAACTTCAGTGAATCCACTCCCGCGAGCCGCTGCTTAGCAAAGCGTGAAAAATTCTCTTTGTTGTCACCTCAATATGGCAGGGGTTTTTTTCTTTTAGCACGTTTTTTCTAAATGAAATTAAGCTATTCAGGTAGTCACCATGTCACGGCTTTAAAAAAAAAATATTACAGATATTTGCCGAATCTGTTCAACAAATGCAGTTGAATACAGACAGTGACAACGAACACATGTATTCGGCCACGAGGATGGACAATGTCCGAAAGCGCTCGCCAACAGAAGATGGTTTGCAGAAACCAATGAAGACGGATAATAGAAGGTATAATAGATCTAGGTAAGAGTCCGCTAAAAGTAAGATGACTTTATTTTTACGCTCATTACTCTCCCTTGCTTTTATGATGAATTTAGTCATTTACTTTTATATAAGTCTATGTCAAATGAAACATTGACGTAGTTTACGCAGCTCCTGCTTGGCAGACATTTTTATTTATTTTATTGGACTGGGGTCGCTTTAAAACAAATTAAATAAACAAAATATAGTACATTTAAATTGATTATTAAATTTTAAGAATTGTGAAAACAGCTGCATATATACTTTAATTGATTACATACAGCTTTATTAATATTGTTTAGAATCAACTGTATTCAGTAAAAACTTACGTGAAAACCATGTAGAAATTTTAAGGATTAGGATAAGAAGTCAACCCTAACTCTCGGGTAAACGAAATTTCTTTGATTCCATATCCGCTGGCTGCTTTTAGAGAAGAAGAACAAGATGGGCAGACATACAAAGAATTGGAGACCACCCTTATACTATAGAATTGTCAACGATTGTGAGGATTTCAGCGTGAATTTGTAGCAGTTTGCAGAAAGCGAACTAGCGAACATTCTCAACCAAAGGCGCGGAAGGTAGACCTTAGACGGAACCCAAATGTTTAGCTGGCGATCTAGGCTCCTGTAATGCGGCTTATTGTTCCACGGTGCGCTCGGGGCATTGCGTGGGGGATCCCATACCTTCTCCCCCCCCCCCTCCCGGATACCAGACATTCGAAATGCTTGTTACAAAGAATCCTAGTAGAACGTGGTCGTTGAGAGTTCAATAATAATTTTTTTTTTGTTTAAAGTTTGTAGAATAGACAAAGTTGTTACTCTCACCCAAAGGCACGGAAGGCAGAACTTAGATGGACTGCAAAGCTATAGATGGATATCTTGGTCCCTTTGTTGCAGCTGATTGTTTCTCGGCGGGCTCGGTGCACAACGTAGTGCTCCTATTCCTACTGTTACGAAATGCATCGTACTAAAAATCCTAGGCGCTGAAAACTTAGTCGTTGAGCGCTTAATAATAATTTTTTTTTTTTAAAGAATAGACAAGATTTGGAACTGTCAACTTACTCTCAAGAAATGAGATGTTTTTAAAACTGCAGGCTGTTCCCAGTATATAGGAATAAGACGTAAACAAACAAATAAAATTGGAGACTTCCCTTCTCTTTTCGTGTTTTTAGAGAACTGTCCCCAAGGATTCCAATGTATGTCCTACAATGCACAGTGTTTCAACGGGATTTCTCGGCAAGCTCTCGGACTTCACTCAATGCAGAGAAAGGACAAAATGTTGCGATGGAAATTCTCGGCAAGGTCCTAGGGGAAACGGTCTAGTACTATGCCCGCGGGCTTCACTCAAAGCGTAGGCAGAATACTATGTTGCGATGGAAATTCTCTGCAAGCTCTTAGAGGAAACGGTCTAGTACTATGCCCGCGGGCTTCACTCAAAGCATAGGAAGAACACTATGTTGCGATGGAAATTCTCTGCAAGCTCTAGGGAAAAAGGTCTAGTACAATGCCCGCGGGCTTCACTCAAAGCGTAGGCAGAACACTATGTTGCGATAGAAATTCTCGGCAAGCTCTTAGGGGACATAGTATATTACAATACCCGCGGGCTTCACTCAAAGCATAGGGAGAACACTATGTTGCGATGGAAATTCTCTGCAAGCTCTTAGGAGAAACAGTCTATTACTAAACCCGCGGGTTTCACTCAAAGCGTAGGCAGAACACTATGTTGCGATAGAAATTCTCATCAAGATCTTAGGGGACATAGTCTATTACAATACCCGCGGGCTTCACTCAAAGCACAGGAAGAACACAATGATCCGATAGAAATTCACGTTAATTCAGATTGGTGAAAGGGAAAGTGTATTCGCTAAAAAAAAACAGTGGGGTACCACCCCTTCTCTCAGAGTTGTACGAGGACAGTCCGCAAGGGCTTCCAGCGATTTTTCCTTGGGCGAGTTCTACTTTTAAGAAAGTTTTCATAACCGTCGGGAACAATTTCAGCAGACTCTTGAGTAAGAGTGAGAGATAGAGGGAGTGAGAGAGAAAGAGAGCCATAAGGGGATGATGAGAGGGTGGTTGAAGGCCGGGCCAGTGGGAGGACCACCCCCTCCCCACCCTTTCTCACTGCTTTCAGGACGGATCTCCCCATCTCTCAGTACGGGCCAACTTCGGCCAGCCGTAAACACCTGGTCTCTTTTACATTTTCTCCTTTGTTTAGTCTTACGTATTCACGCACACATTAGAGATTGTTCCTGCGCTCGACAGGGTTGTACTTATGAATGCCTTGCTGGATTGTTGTCCTGAGTTCTGCTCATCGTTCATTCCATTATAATTTTATGACTGTTTGAATTTACTCACATATTCAAAATGAGAGTTACTAAAATACGTAGAATATGTGTTTTTACAGTTATCAATTTTAATACAAAAAAATAAATAAGTTTAAAAGGAGAGTTGTTTTTTTTTACCGTAGATATTATTCTTAGATGATTTTAGTTGGGGTTCGGTCAAGGTAGATCCTTAANTATAGTAGAGAATTTTTGTTCTTGTTGTCAAGGTTGATCAAATATTCATGACTGAGAGGTAAAATGTTCACCTCTGAGATGAACATTTGATCCAGTTGGCAACACTCAGATAGTCGAGGCCGAAATATCAGCAGACAATAAAAAATACAGATTCTTAGATGATTTTGATTGGGGTTCAGTCAAGCTTGACCGAACCCCAACTAAAATCATTTAAGAATAAATAAGTTTTATTAATTTTAAATATAAACACAATTATTGTAGTATTAAATTGCTATTAATAGCACAGATAGAAAGTGCATACGCATTTTATAATCTCTGAGGCTTCAATTCAGTAAAATTTATTTTTAAATATTTATCTCCAGCACATTACTATATACAAAACATGTAGAAAGTAATAAATAATAAAGTTGAAAAAAAAAATGTATTTATTTCTGTAAAATAAGCTACATTTTGTTATTTGCTAACTATGTTGTTCTATTGGCTGTGAATTACAATAGCATGGGAAAGAGAATAGCCATTTCCGCAATTCCAATGGAGAAAAATAATAATAATAATAATTAATGAAAATCACTACACAGGGAAAAGGGGACCATCGACCTTATTCCCAGTTAATTTAGGTAATAAGGCCCAGGAGGTCGCGAGGCAAGCTTTTGTAAGCCTTTGGGGTGGATTGTAATAATTGAAGTTTATTGTGGAAGACTATGAAGCGGGTGAAGATGGGATCATGAACGGAAGGGATAATAAAATCTTGATGGAGGGTAGTGTTGTCCAGACTGCACCGTATGTCCAGATTGGTCGTATTACTGTCTATGAAATGTTTTATGATTTTATATATTTATGAATCTGAATTCTGTGGTGTCTGTTGAGTTTTTTCACTTGATTTTAATATGTTCGCTCCAGTAAAGACGTATGTCAAGGTGAAAACTACGAACTGAATCGTAAAGAGGTAAAGGGACGTTATTGTACTTAACATAGATTAGAGAATCTTTAATTTGTTGGAAATTAACCAGGACGCATTTTGATAAACTTATTTTGATCCTCCATTTGCTGCACCACTTCTGAACAGCATCAAGGTGATTTTGTAAAGTCTTGGAAGCGGTTCTGGAATTTGGATGGGGGGGGGGGAGGATTACTTTGTCATCAAAAGGGTTACGATGGCTAAGAGGGTAATAGGCTGGATAGGGATATCAAATGAAATATAAAAAAATATTTTTTTCTTGATTTTGAGCCCTCACTTATAACAAATAGCATGTACAAATGTATTACTGTATCATAGAAGTTTATACTGATAATAAATAGGTTTCTGAAGAATTAATAATAAATACACTTAAATAAATTGAGTATTATTTTTTTCTAAAAGTTATCGTTTCGGCTTTCAATGGAAGTCATTATCAGGACTAGCTAAGAGAACATTACTTTCCGTAGGCAATAAGGATTTCTCACTTGGAAGTTATTATGCGGAAAGATTTTCCATTATAAAAATTATTTAATGTCATTTCAAAGTTCTATGGCTTTCATTGTTAACTGAAGCGTTGGCTTTTCAAAATTTAAGGGTCAATTTTCGTTTAGTGTATTTATTTCCATCAAAATAAATCCCGACTTATTTTAAATATACAACGCTCAAAATTTCCAAATTATTATTGACTGGGAAAAGTATGAAAAGCAGTTACTGGAAACTTTATTTTATTTTATTTTAAGAGAATGGAATGCTATGCAGTACTATTCGAAATGTAGTTGTGAAATTCATTAAGCTGGAGAATTTAGGTGGGATCTAAACTTAATGACCTTACTCCCACCTGTCCAGGAATAGCTCCAAGACCTGTGAAGTGATTTAACAATTGACTGAATATTTTTTTTGCAATTAACTCTGTTAATTTACAAAAGCTGAGTTTTATTGGTTATATAATTTGACGTATGACAAGAAGAAAGGCTAGTAGCTGGGAAATGCCAGATAATTCAGATTGGAAAGAATTCCGACAATAACTCTCATTATAGAAAAAAGAAAAAATTACCGCTGTTAGGGGGGGACTATGATACAATAGCCCTTATATCTACTCTCGCTGATGAAGCGATTCATAAAGAATAGTTAGGTTTTACCAAAAACACTCCAAGGGTCCTCAGGATCCACAGTCTATACACGCAGAAGTACAGAAAGAAAAACTACTCTCACCTGCGCTCAGTGCTTGTCAAACCTTAGACATTTGGCTCAGGAGTTAGCACTGAACCCATTAGGTATCCGTAGCATAATGACATTTGTTGAACCACATGATTTACCAAAAAATAATGTTAAAAGCTTCAACTAAATGAAACTAACATTTAAAAAAAATTCTTCCTCTTACAAAAATAATAATTAATAAAAGCAAAAAAAATTAAGGCAAATGTACAAAATAACTACAAATTGCGGTCCAAGATAATATATCATTATTGGAAATACAAATTTGCTTATGTTTATATATGGTAGTTGTATAGTTATTAAATATATTTGAGTTAATTTTGTATTTCATTTTCCGACTTATAGCATACCACATCATTCTGAACTACAATTTTTAGAGTTTATAATTTTTTTTGTGGTATTTAATCCCACGTAAATTTTAACAATTTTTAGTGCAAGGGAACAGAATAAAAAATCTAACTATCCCAGCCAGTACACGAACCTGGATCTCCTCCTATCCGGGCAGGTGCGTTTTCCATTTACGCTACCGCTAACCTCCGAGGCAAACGAATACATCGTCTTACGCTCGGAGGAGCTGACATTGTCAAGCTGTTTAAATGACTCTCGTTATTTACTTTTAAATTTTAATTTTATCAATATTATTTTTTGTGATATTTAATCCTACGTAAATTTTAAACAATTAAATACAAGGGAACAGAATAAAAAATCTAATAATAATAATAATGAATTATCAGACTTGTCCTGGTAGCGTAATCGGTAACGCACCGGCTCGGAAAGCAGGAGATCCAGGTTCGAGTTCTGGCTGGGACAGTTAGATTTTTAATTCTATTCCCTTGCACTAAAAATTGGTATAATTTTTAGAGGTGTAATATTGTATATTGTATTTTAGTCCTGACGATGGCTTACAAGTTATGTCGAAATGTTGGCAATAATAAAATAAAATATTTACCCAATAATATTGGTATTTTATTTTTCTCATCCTGGCCGAAACCCTGAATAATGTCTCACTCGTAATACTCAACGGACAACCAATCACCAGCCATAAATGTATAATGTTAATCATAAAAATCAGCGTCTTAAAGTTATAGCAACTGTTTATAGATGAAGACTTTGAAAACAGAGATTTTCCATAAGTTTTTGGTGAATATCAAAGCGTAATCAATTTGGCTCATGGACTCAAAGGTCACTTGTCGGACACTAGAGAATTCGCAGACTCAAGCTCACGTTATGGTCACCATGTGCAGCTCTGCCCCGCTAACCAATATATGGGAAAGGGTGAAGAAGAGGAATTGGCTGCCCACCCCATACATCATAATAAGTGAAAAACGGCCTTCACTTTCAACAAGTTAGCGCGTAATGTGCTTTCTTACCCTTCGCATACCCAAGAACATTTGTCTACTGCATCAGTTATCACCAAGAAAATTCTTCCCAGAACATCACTTAGATACAATATATTTCCTATCTCATCAATCATTATTTTTCTTATAAATTTCTTCTGTTGATTCATCATTTTTTGCTAACTTATATTGCACCTGTATATATAATTTCCCATCTAGCTATTCATCTCAGTCACCTTACACTTCGAATAAGAATATTAATGCACTCTCACATATAAATTTTTGTAATCTTCTTAAATATTTAATTACTAACGTAAACAAAAATCCAATTCCAAGTAGCTTTTTTTGCTACATGCATGATGCAACATCTTTTATGGAACTTTGAGATCTTTCTCTTAACAAATTCAATGCCACTCTACAAAACATAAGTCACAAACCTCCAAAAGAAATTTCATCCATTTATGAATTTTTATTTTATTTTTACCTGGTTCGTAGCAGGCACTGACAACAATTTCATCACTATAAAACCAACCAGCTTAAATATTAGCACCTAACTTTTAATAATAATAGTTATATAGTGCAATAATAAAATAACTGAAAATTACAATTATTGGTCAGAGTCGAGTGTCTACCTCTGTGTGCACATAAGATTTCTTTTATTTTCTTCTTTTTTTTTTCTTTATATATACTTTTTTTTTACTTCCCAAACAACCACTTGGGATCATAGAGGGTGAGCCAATAGTGTCAATACAGATTACCACTCTACCATAAGCGCCCATGACCATCACCAGGCTATTTTTTTTTTTTTTAATGTAGTTCTGCCCAGAACGGGACTCGAACCAGCAGCACCAAGCCAGGAAAATAAGAACACATCCCCTCGCTTAAGGCTGCGCCGTCACCAGATACCTAAATGGAACCATTATTCTTCTTTTTTTTTTTTCTTTTTTTTTTTGAAGTTCATTTCTGTAAACTACTTGTTAACTTGATAAAGAACGATAAAAAATAACACAGTATCGTATAAACGGATGTATAAAGCACGCTGTTTAATGCATCAATTTATACGATACTGTGTTATTTCTTATCGTTTATAATTAGTTGATTGTAACTACAATCAAAGACTAAAACACACAGCATATCCCATGGACAATATTTAAAAATAAATAATAATATATATAGCGTACTAGGGCTTATAGAATAAGGTAAGTCTAAAGACTACATAAAACAATTGTAATTGCCAATAAGTACAAAAGCTATGAAATTTTATTATTAGTGCTTGCTTATATTGCGTTTATTATTTAAGTCTAAATAAATTCAAGGAAAAGAAAACATAAATTTGAAGATAATTAGTTGACCGTCGAACTTCAGGAAGGATTTTCGATCTTGGGATTTCAATAAATAAAAACTAATTTGTCAACAAAAAAACTATTAAATACTTTCACCTTATGATTTAGTTAACCTAAATCAAGAGACTCATTCCCTCCATCACCCTTATTGCCTTAAAGAAGACCTAAAATTTAGGCCGAAACGTTGGAATTAATGAAAACTATTCCCAGCCATCTCAATGAAAAACTTCCTCAAAAAGAAAGAACATGGAGAATGTAGAAAAATAAGAAATAGGTCAGAATATATGGTGATAAATTAATCGTAGTGTACCAATGATAAAGCCTTCTATCTTTAATAGAATAGTTGTTAGGTCTCTTCTGATTAATCTAAAAATTTCAGGATGCATCAGAGTTCTGTTCATCGGGTACAGAATCAAAAATCTCCAGCCTCACCAAACTGCTTTTTGGCTTCCTGGATTTGGGGAATTTCCCACGTATCCATTTTCTTTTAAATCCGGTAATTCTATTACTTTTGTATGATGTCAGGTTAGTGCTAATTTGATGTTCACGTAGGCTTCGACGATCGTCAGATGTATTTACCGTTTCTTCTTCCGGGTTGGACCGTGTAAAGTTGTTGATAGTTGCCGAGCTTTCGCACATCATGTGATGGCTTCTTCAGGGCTGAGTAGAGAATGAGAGTTGTTTTTTATTTATATACCACCTGGATTTAAAAAAACAGCTCTCATTCTCTACTCAGCCCTGAAGAAGCCATCACATGATGTGCGAAAGCTCGGCAACTATCAACAACTTGACACGGTCCAACCCGGAAGAAGAAACGGTAAATACATCTGACGACCGTCGAAGCCTACGT
>KZ806993.1:187130-199163 GCA_000696205.2 Oncopeltus fasciatus
GATTTCCTGGCTTATTTATTTATTTATTTATAATATATAAGGTAGCATTAGGATAATTTATTTATGTTTATATAGCTTTGATATGATTATACTTTAGCTTCTATCACGTAGGATCAGTTATCTGTTAACATTTTCAAAATTCGCGTCACGGTACCAATGGGAAAAATTTGTTTCCTCACGCAAAATCGGATAATAATTCATCTAATCTTTCCTTCGGTATTCAGCTTTGATTTATTATGTTTATTGCAAGTATTTAAAAGTAGTTTTTTTAATTATATCACACAAAACTTCCCTGAAGGATGTAACCACCCATCATCAAAATACACACCTACCCTTGAGTATGAAAAAAAGAAAAAAAAGAAAACAACAACAAAAAGCAAAGATACCATTTTACCTGTGGGAAGTAGAAGTGTTATGCAACAAGGGACGCTACGTGAAGGGCTACCCTCTGAACATCACGTCAAGGCGAGGGAAAACAAAACCATTTGTTTTTTCCGAGATGAGATCGGGAGATGCAGCTAGACCCACCTGGCTCCCAATTCTCGGACCCTCATTCTCTTCTCTTTCATTCCCAATTCACTTTTTTTTTTTTTTTTTCTTTTTTTTTTTAATTTTCGATACATAAGTGAAATTAGGGATTTATTATTTTCAATTTGAATAATCACCCTATCAATCTTAATAATCACCCTTTATATTTAAACTTCACCCTATAAAATGTATAACGTTGCTTCTTAAAATGGTAACGTCTTCTCTTCTTATTAAGATATCGGTGTTGCAGGGAAAGGATCCTTACAATCGCATATTAAAGACAACAAATATTATTTGGTTTTAAAGCTGAAAATTAGTACGAATTTAAACTAGATGTTGTTAATTTTCAATTTGAATACTCCCCCTATTTATTTCAATTTCACCCAATCTCGTGTACTGTAGTACATTTTGTAAAATGTTTACAAATATCCCCTTCCCTTATTTAAAAAAAAAAAAAAGCTCTGCAACGCGTGCGTAACATGACGAGTTCAATTCACTCGGTTTTCTGAAGACAAAGAAACGGCCGACGCACTGAGGACGCCAAAATTGTGAAATTTTTTTTTTTTTTTTTACTGTGTTAGCCTCCCTTGTAACCACTTAGGGTCATTGGAGGGAGGGGCTATCTACAGGTTGCCACCCCATTTTAAACACCCATGGCTCAGGGCAACCTTCTATATTATAAATATAAAGATTGATCTGGCCGGGATTTGAACCCGCGGCTTCAGGATTGCGAGACCCGTACGGATCCCTTGAGCTATCCCGGCGCCCCAGCCGGTTTAACTTTAGTAACCCCCTCCCCTACGCACTCACACACACGTGTATATATATATATACAATTTGGAACCAATACAGCGATACGCAATGTTTAATGCTTACGTGACCCACCCCACACTGAACCGAGCAATAATTGGGGGTGTGTTTGTGTGGGTGAACCAATATAATGAGCAAGTTTTAGTTTTTCGTGAGACGTAAAATAGAACCTTGACAGGCACTAATTAGGGATTCATGTTACCTCATTTTACTTAAACATTAATTTATATCTATAGCATGCTAAATTCTTAAATATTATTGTCTTTACTATTGAAAAAAAAAAACACTGATTACATTATATCGTAATAAAAAATATTTATCACGTGGGTAAAAAACATTTTTTGTTAACTACTTACGATGCTGTACACGACGAATCACTATATTCAAAACAAGAATTGTAAGAAAAATATCAGAAATTTCAATCTTACCAATTTGTTTATGTTTATTATGTTTTCAAAATATTGGAAGGGGGATTCTTCATGAAGAGGGGATTCACTACCATTAAACTACTATCACTATTTGTGCTATAATAAGAATTACATAAAAAAAAAAAGGTTAAATTACAAAAATTAATAGTTTCATAATTTTTGTTTTAAACAGACAGTTTTACTTGAATGTATAAACTATTCCAATCCTTTCTTCTTCGATTTGTGTATCGTACCTACAAGAAGTCATCACATGTTCAATCCACTTGCTGTACAAACATAACGTGTGAAGGATATTTTATTTAAGATCACTTTTCACAGGATTGAATATCACAGGTGATTTGTGCTTCTGGTTCGAGTACTATCACCGTTTGCAATGTCTTGAGTACTATAATTCTCTCTCTCTCCTTATTTCTTCTCTACATAACTTTCTCAAGTCTCAGTGTTTCACCTCTCTCTCTCTCTCTCTCTCTCTCTGTGGAAGCCCACTTCCTTGTTTGCAGTCTACATGAGATGATTCCTCTATAATTTATCTTCCTTTTTTCCTCATATGGTTTGGGAATTCCTCAAAAGTAAAGGGTTTGCATAATTTCATATTTTCATATTTTACTCCTCATTTGTACTACTGTATTCTTAAATATTATAAATTCACAAGGTCCTCTATTATATATTATCTTAGCATGGTATTTATCCACAAAACACACGTATGTATATATCAATTTAGTGATGAAAAAGAAAAGAGAGAATATATACTGCATAATAAATCCTCTAACAATATGATGATCGTTTCTGGATTTTTTTTTTTTTTTACGTAGAACTTAGTTTAAAGTAGGACTGAGGGAATTTTAGGAAATCATTATAAATTAAACCAGGTGAATTGTGAAATAAATTTATTAACTTAATTTTTTTTTTAGTTGGGTGAAAATTTAACTAAAATTTTATTTTAGCATAAAGTCTTCCCATTACGAGGGGCTTAAAATATTAAACAGCGCTCTCGATATAATTGACACTTTGAATGTAATGACCTTTCAGTCGATGTGTGTTTTTGTGCGTTGCGAATGGCCAGCACTTAATCCTTCATTCGATTGGCGTGGATTTCACANTCCTCCAAAGCGGCCCTGAAATTAAAGGTCTCCAACTCGGCCAAGCGAAAAACCCAAAAATTCAGAGCACTTACCTTCTGGGAATGCGTGGCAGTCGTTAGTGCACGAGGAATAATGGACTGTATTGTAACGGGGAGGCACATACGGCGGCACGAATTAATAATACTTTTAGGAAGCGAAATGGCGGCGGCGGATACGAAGAAACTTCGTCTAGCTACTCCTATGGGATCTGGAAGCAGAGTGTCTCCTACGAGATCTGGAAGCAGAGTGTCTCCTACGAGATCTGGAAGCAGAGTGAGTCCTATGAGAGGTAGGGGAGAACTGCTTTAGGCGATAAGGGCGAGTCAGCCACTGTACCGAGATTAGGGCGCTAGTCATTAGGCCATGCTCCAGCCCTTCTTTTTCGAATTCCGTATCATTCTAAAAATAAAACTACTACATTAGTCACAAAAATGACTTCTTCCCCTACTTTAAATGAATACCTTTTCTCCGTGTTCCTTCCTCCTTAGGAATGCTAACGGCATTTATAAACATACAAATAAACTGAAACTTAAGCTAGATGACAAAGATATAGATGTACTTTTACTAACTGAAACACAACTGACGAATAAAAAGCTCAAGATACCAGGATACAATACATACCGATCTGAACACCCTGAAGGACGAGCCCACGATGGATCTACCCTCCTCATTTGCACTTCCTATATTCATTGCGAAATACTCTCCACTCCTACAGATTCCCATCAATCTATTTCAGGGTCCTTCCTAACTTTCTCCAATCGTTCTTTCGGTAGTACATTGCACTCATCACTTACCTCAAACCAGCTCCAACACTTTAAATCCCCAAGTCACCGTTTCCTTTCCGGCGAAGATTACAACTCCCGTGGCCCTACTCTTTATGATTCTGATTCCTTTCAATATCTTTCTACTTTAAGTCCGTCCTCTCCTACCTTCTGGCCCACAGGTTAAACTGCATTCTCCATATCCTGCATTTCTTCATATGTAATAACCCCTTTCATCATTCCATAGCAACTTTAAATGATCTTTCTTCTGACCGCAGCTCTGTATCTCACACCCATTCCTAGATAATGCGACCAACCCTAATAAATGGTAACGTAGACCCACCATTGTTTATAACTCCTAAAGGAGAGTGCCTTGACCTCGGAATCTCCTTGAAGACTACTCAAGAGTTGGATGATGGTGTACAGTTCTTTACTGTCCAAATCAGCAATGCCATTGGAAGACAAACTAGTAACCCACTTTTACTCAATTCATTACAAATTCATACAACCCTTGCCCTGGTTCAATTAAAAATCTCATACTGGCAAAGTGTCAAGATAAAGCCGCGTTCTAAAAGTACAAGCTTCCCTCAGATCGTAAGAAGTTTAACTAACTACTCTTTCTAGAGAAAGTGAATGTAATAAGAATTGTTAAATTATGTTCAGCTATTGTTTTACAAGGTGTTTAATAACTCCTTTTGAATATATGTATTTATAATAATATTTATAAACAATTTATTTATATGGAGTGATAACATTTAATTTAATCGGTTCTGCTGGTTTACCTGCGTCTCTTACTTGTAGTTTGCCGTCAAATATTTATCGTCCGTGTGTACTCTTCCTCTTGTCTCAAATTCAGTAACAATCAGTTACAGCAGCTATGGTAGCCAATGCTCCTAGTTATAGAGAAAAAGCTTAGGCTACTTTTAACCTTAATTATGGAAATATATGTGAGTCTATTTCTACTAAGCTATAAGCACACTCAGCTTGAAGTGTATTGTCGTACGTCGGGTTATTCTGTATCTCACCGGGATTTTTTAGCTTATATACTTTTGTTTGGTATTTTATTTCATAGTTGGAGTAAGTAAGAAACGGGAAATCCAACTTCCAGGTCCGGCTAGTGAAATTTCCAACTTCCTACTTAGTCCAACTATGCAATAAAATGTTAAACCAAAAATACCGGCAAGATGCAAAATAACTCTATGTATATAGTTTATTATATTATCTACCCCTGTTCATTAACTTAGACACCCGTTGCGCTTTAGTGGCTTTAGGTTATTTCATTAAATGCAAACGGTAAAATATTATTTATTTATGAGGAGGGGATTGTCGGGAATTTGGTCATGGTAGTTGAACAATTAAAAACTAATTTGTAACCAAAATAGTTACAGAGAAAATTTTGGTTACAAATTAGTTTTTAATTGTTCAACTACCATGACCGAATTCCCGACAATCCTATCTTAATAGAACTTGACGGTTAACAATTCATTCCATGTTATTTATTTATGTTTTGCATTTTTTTTTCCTTTTTTTATCTTTGTGTACATTCTGCAACTTTACTATAATCATATTCGAAAAAGATCGCACTCTTTGATATAATGTAGATGTAATATCCTACTCTTGATAACGGTCACTTTTATCTTGGAATTTCTTTTTAGAATAAGGACGGGTGATAGAAGACTTCTTGGGATAAGAACCTTTCCTAGTTGGCTGATTTCTCTGCACAACCATCTTCCCCACCTGAGCAGGAGGGGCTTCGTATGGGAAGGAGAAATTCTCGTCATCTCCAAGAGAAGTGGAAGAGGTAGGAAAGTGGGATAAGGAATAGGCTGGGGAAAAGGGATTTTTGGTGTTGAAGAAAGAAGGCAAGGAGTTGGGGGAGAGAGGCGGAGAACAAGACAGGAGGGAGTGGATGGTGGGATTAACCCGGAAATAGGGGTAGAGAGGTAGGGGTACGAGAGGGGAGCCCCAGGTGGGCTCAGTTGTAATTTCATCAGTTTTATAAAATATATTGATCTCAATTTTTAAGCGTTTTAATAACAGAAGATATATTTTTAAAAAATATGCATATANAGTTGATGACGAAACAATTAGAGGTTTTTAGAGAAAATTTAGAGGAGTTTGCTTCGAAATATAGGCATGAGATCAAAAAGAATTCTGCTTTTAGGCGACAGTTCCAGGAGATGTGTGCCTCAATCGGGGTTGACCCTCTGTCATCCAATAAAGGTTTCTGGTCGATTTTAAATATCGGTGATTTTTATTATGAACTAAGTGTGCAGATAATTGAAGTTTGTCTGTCTACCTCAGCGAGTAATGGTGGACTTATTTGTTTGGATGAACTGAGAGAAAGATTAATAAAACTCCGAAGCAGGAGACACGCCCAAGATACAAGCAGCAGGAGACATGCCCAAGATATATGTGCTGATGATGTTCTGAGGGCAGCAAAGAAATTATCTGTTCTCGGGAATGGTTTTAAACTAATTCAGCTGGGCAAAGGAAAGTATATGGTTCAATCTGTTCCTGGTGAGTTTAGTATGGATCAAAGCTTAGTATGTAAAAGCTACATTACCATCTCTGAGCTTATTTCTGATTTATTGAACTTTTAATCCAAGAGGGAATTGCTTGGATTGACAAGCAAGCTAACAAAGAAGACATGTATTGGTTCCCTAGATTCTTCTTCGCAAAACCTATTCAGACAAATGAAGTAGTTTCAAAGGAAGTATTAAATTAAACATTAAGGTTTTATATTGTGAGTGTATATATATATTTTTTATAATATATATATATATATAGATACCTGCGAAGAGGTGGCAGCAGTCTGTAGCAATTTAATTAAGAAACAAAATTCTTCATTTATTTTTAAAAAAACTATAAGTTATTTAAATAATTATCTACTTATTGAAGAAAACTATTTTCACTACATTCCCACATTTTAAAATTTTTAGATATAATATTACAAAAGTAAAAGAGGAGTTAGGCATATCTGGTGATTTCCTGGCATATCTACCTATCATATCATAGTGTGTTAAATGTTCTTAATGTAGTACTCATTAATAAAAAAAAAAAAAAATAAAAATAAGGCTTCCTCATAAACAAAACCCACAACACAAAGGTTCAGGAGCTGTAATTAAATTTTGAAAATTAAAAAGGTGACGTAGATGACAAAGATTGCAATCAACTATGAAAAATGACCTACTTCAATACTCTGACCTTAATAATCTAAAAGGTTATTTCTATCACCAATGAATATGAACTATCATACCTTCTATTATCCGTCTTCATTGGATTCAAGTCTAATATTAGGAAATTTTGTATATACAGTCTAACAAAGTAATTAAGATTTGACTTTAGTTATAGTAATTAACAAATAGCCTCATTAGGAAATTTAATATAAATAAATATAAATTTCTCTGTTAAAAAACGTTTTGGACAAAGCACACACAGAAAATAATAAGAATCAAATATATTTTTATGAAATTTCTTTTCCCTGAAAAACTCATATTATAAAAGAAAAAGCATTATATATTCTTGGAATTTATTGGTAGAGATTTCCTTTCTATCTTTGCTGGTCCCTTTTCTTTTTGAGTTGGATGCTAATCACTCGAAATATGCTGCTTAAAGGGTTGTGCTTCGTAACTTAAATTTGATATTGAACAATTTTAAACGCCCGCAGCTTTGAACGGCAGAGAGATGTTTGAGTCTAAAGGTATTTTATTTATGAGTCTCCCCACCAAGCCCATGGGATTAAAAATACCTTAGAAATAAAGATATTACCCCTGGAGGGGGTGTAGAAGAAGATAATGGGTTGCCAGCTCACTGGGGGATGTGGGAGTATATCGGAGGGGACAAAATAAAACCTCTCAAGTAAGTGTTAGGCGACAACCGGTTTAGAGGGTACAGGGAAATCCTCTTTTATGAAGAAAATATTCTCTGTAGTCGTTCACATTAACCAGCCAGCTTCTTTTTTTTTTTTTTAATTAGTTACAAATAAAAAAATATATAAATGTTTCTAAAAACGTATAAATTACTCAAGTGCTTAAAGATATTTAATTATTTAACAATGAGAAAAACGTTCTGTTATATTCCTGTAAAACACACACACAAAAAAAAAGAGCTGAAATCAATATAAAACACGAAAATGTATTATTTTGATAGGGTTAAATTTTCGCTATTTAAGAATTAACACATTTTAAAACATACAATATTAAATTCTTTTCTACATCCCTTAATGAACTACACATATAATTATGTTATGTTTACCTTGTGCCCAATATCTGAGAGCACCTTAGAGCTGTCCTAAAACTCTTTCAATGAAACTATAAAATATATATAAATATTTAATTTGGTTGTGGTTTTTTATCCCACGTAAATTTTAAACAATTAATGAGAGGGAACAGAATCTATCTGTTCCTGGCTGGGACAGATAGATTTTTTTATTCTATTCCCTCTCATTAATTGTTTAAAATGTATATAATATTTCAGATCTGAGAACTTTGGCTGTCCGGAACTCATTAACCTGGCCGGTGTTGTGCATAAATTTTCTGTTAAAGTGTTTTAGGACAGCTCTGAGGGGCCTTTAGACATCGGGCACAATGTACATGTGTTTCCTATGAGTGTGATATTACAGTTTTTCCTCTTAAAAAGTGATCCGCCACGTTCGTACATTTAATTCATAGTAGACAAACATGAAAGCCAGCAGGCCGAATACTGAGACACACCCAAAAACATTAAATAAAATAGACATGGAAGAAATACAGATCATTTGTACAATCTTTTTGATAAGTAGCCAAAATAACAGCTTTGCAAAAACGCGGGGTGAGAGAACCTTCTAATTGGAACAATATTAATGAAATTATATTTTTCTTGATTTTTTTTTAAAGTTCAAACAGAAGCCAATGAGTAAGGGTTTGCAAAAAGAAATATGTTGGTCTTAATTTACCTACCATTTTCTTCAAACATTAAGAATGTCATTTTCAATGTATTTAGAAATTCTTTGCATTAAAATATTATAAACCTATTGGTTTTGAGTGGCCATCGGGGATTTGAATGGCACCGACATTAACATAGATGAATTATTTTGTTCATGACATGTCAATCACTAATATGTCTTATCTGAGTTCGCACAGTTCTTCAGAGAATATTAGAGCATGTTCAATGTCTTCCTTAGTGAAAAAACATTCTATCATAGTCTTCATTAAAATCAGGACAACTTGCAGTATCATAATCAGCATAAACAAATCATTAAATTTACTCTGGAAAATTGTTTACCTAATTAATTCCTAATTTTAATCGAAAGTATTATTTACCCAGTTAAAAACATTTTAAATTATTTGTCCTCTCTATTTAAAACTATAAAATACTCAGTAGATATTTTGCTGGGGTTCGGCCAAGATAGATTTTATAAAATACAATTCAAAAAATCTATATTTTTAATTATCTGCAAAGGTTTCGGCTTACATTGCAAGCCATCTTCAGGGCTACCAGGATGTGTCACCAGGATTCTATATTTATGACTGTACATGGAGACGACGTCCCCCCTCGCCTTCATGGTAGCCCTGAAGATGGCTTACAATGTAAGCCGAAACGTTAGCAGATAATTAAAACATAAACTTTTTTTTTTAATTTTTTTTTTTTTTTTGGTTCAANTTGGAACAACCTTGGTCAAACCCCAACAAAATAACACCTATTAATAATCTCTACGGTCAAAAACTCTCCATTTGAACTTATAAAATACTAAGTTTATTTCAACGAACTCTTTCATCATATGATTTTAACTTACTTTTTTAATTAGTTTTTATAATTCTATGCACTTCATTTTTAATTATTCTAAACCAGATCACCCCTCTTTTTTTTATCGATGTTAAAAAAATACAATACAAAAAATCTGTATTTTTTAATTATCTGCCAACGTTTCGGCTTACATTTTAAGCCATCTTCAGGGCTACCATTAAGACGAGAGGGGAAGTCGTGTCACCAGGGTCCCATATTTATGACTGTATATGGGGACGACTTTATGCAGTTCATTTTTAATTATTCTAAACCAGATCACCCCTCTTTTTTTTTTTATCGAGTATTAGGGTCCAATTAAACAAAACTGACGACTTTTACAAATAATAGTTCCGAAGTTCATTATGATCGATTTTAGGTACTTAATAAAAATTTAATATAGATTTCAAAACTTTATTTCTTCATTTATTCTGATTACAATAACTGTAGTTTATTCTTATGCATCATTTATTATTCCTTTTTGGTAGCTTCACTAAACGATCCTGCTAAAATATGAATTGTGTTTAGGTTCAATAAATACAAAAGTCACTCACTCTAATTCCTCAAGAGAAGCATAAAGAAGCTTACTTAGGTTTCTGTCTCCATTGTAGACATGTCTATGTGTTAGTATGTATGAACAACTAGTCCTTCTTCTTTTCGGCCTTTTTTACTTATTTATTTTTTTTGTAGGTTTATTCTATACTGAAACCTTAGGGTCAGGTAAAAAGAGACCTCTTCCAGTATATTGACGGGAAAAACACAGAGCACAGAGTGAAGGCTAAGTGAAGTTCTTTCGGACTTCACCTTTAGAAGTAAAGTCTGCCTTGAATAATTGATGGCCTGTTCTTGGCACCCATGACTTCGAAACGAAATTCGCTTTATTCTCAAAGCAGGGGGGGGGGTCTCAGAATTCTTTCTGAAAATAAGTAGAATCTTTGTTATAATTTAAAAGGCAGGTAGAAAGATATTTAAGTAAATAATTTAGGTTTCCTATAAAGTACGTCAGGCGACCCTTTTAATGTATGACACAGTCAACACTGACTCTGGCTCGTTTAAAATTAATAATGAGATAGGAACATTCTTATAAATCAAGATTAGCAAGAATATGTTTAATGCAAGAATCGAGGATGTTTAAGTCAGCTCTTCATAAGATATTTAAGTGCAGAAAAAATTTGTAATGGTAAATTCGTAGTGATACTAAAATGGTAATATCGTAGGGATATTCGTAGTGAATTAAAATAAACCCTTTGAAAAGGACCAAAAAATATGTTGGAGAAGAAATAAAATGAATGAAAAAATAAAAGGGATGGTCCAAATTTGAATTAATTGCGATCCGATCCTCATTTAACTAAAAAATGCGCGCGCGCGCGTGTGTGTGTGTGTGTGAGTGTTGCTTTTGTGTTGTTTAACTTGTCATAAAATTGTTACATATGAAATTCATTTTATTTATTTTTAAATAAAGAAAAACATGAATCTCGTTTTGGCTGAAATATTTTTAGCTTGTTTTTCCTGACTTTATACGCTATTTGTTTTCTTTCGATATAACAACAGATAAAAACACGCAGCTCACCCCAACTTAAATACAGCATTTTTTCGCCAATAATAAGTGTGCGTGATAATATTGGAGGTATTTTATTTTTCAAATAGATGGAATGTTTCTCATTTTTTCAATCAATATTTTTTTTAAATGTTATTAAAGGTGTGATTTTTTGCTTATGCTAACAACCAAATGCTTAATAACACAGGCTTACGGAGCGCAAGAGAGCACTTTATCACTGGCCAAGATGGAGCAGCCGTTTTGGCGGGAAAAAAGTTACGGTAGAAATATATTAAGTTCTCCCCCGTTGCCGCATTGACGTAGCAGCTTCTCATTGGCTGGTGTTATGGTCCTGTTGAGCTGGATCGACCCCGCATCAGAGGGAATAAACAGAATTTTTTTTTTGTTTGTTTGTTTGTAGTGTTAGCCTCCCTTGCAACCACTTAGGGTCATTGGAGGGAGGGGCTATCTATAGGTTGCCATCCCATTTTAAACACCCATGGCTCAGGACAAGCTTCTATTATAAGTAAAAGATTGACCTGGGCGGGATTTGAACCCGCGGCGTCAGGATTGCGAGACCCATACGGATCCCTTAAGCTAGCCTGGCGCCCCTAAACAGAATTTAATGGGGACGCAGTAAAAACTTATGTAAGTCCTACTATTTATATCAGTGGACACGCAAGACAAAAGAAGGGACAAAATAAAATTATTGGTGACACCCAAAAACAACAAGAAACACTCCTTTTTTATTTTTATAATTTTTTTTTTTTTGGTGGTATTTAATCCCACGTAAATTTTACTAGTTTTTCACTAAAATACCCAAGGGAACAGAATAAAAAATCTAACTGTCCCAGCCAGGACATTTAAACAGCTTGACAATGTCAGCTCCTCCGAGCATAAGACGATATATTCGTCGGCCTCGGAGGTTGGACTTTCAACACTAGTGCGTGGAATTTAATAACTTATCAGACTGGTCCCGGTAGCATAATTGGTAAATGCACCGGCCCGGATAGCAGGAGATCCAGGTTCGAGTCCTGGCTGGGACAGTTAGATTTTTTATTCTGTTCCCTTGCACTAAAAATTAT
>KZ806993.1:279334-291442 GCA_000696205.2 Oncopeltus fasciatus
AAAAAAAAAAAGAACCAGATAACTGAAAAAAAAAACCTTTTAAATGACTTTGTCATCAGGCTACATGAGTGGAAGTCAACACAAGTGTCATAAGCATATGTCTCATTTTAATACCAGGCAGAAAGATAGATACAAAGCTTGAAAACATACACATTACAAAGACACAAGTGATGTGTGTTTCTTTCACTTCCTGAATTTGAGTATGAACTTTTAGAGAAGCATTAACCTAACTCATTGGAGGCATGATTTGAGAAGGACAGACAGATGAAAAGTACAATTTTCCCTATTTCATAACTTTTAAGAGCCAGAAAAAAGAAAAAGTACTATTTCTTTCCAACCCAACTCATGAGAGTCGCGATTTAGAAAGTATAAGCATATAAGTAATAATAAGAACCTTTAAAAAAAAAATTTAAATAAAATATCAAGTTTTGCTCCTACATCAATTTCATGTATGGTAGGCATTAATTTTTATCTATAAATTTATTTATTTTTTAACAAACTGGGAAACATGCCAAATAAGTATAAATAAAACAGACAATTATTTTTAGGTGATATTAATCAGAAAATATTCCAGAAGGAAATTTAAGTTTTAATTTATATAAATATTCATAAATATGCCTGTACATAGATAAGCCTCAAGGAAAATTTCTTTAAAGCAAAAGTTGCCAAATATTTATTCATTTTACAATAGGTTTTACAATAAATGTGTGCCTATTGAAATTGATCAGTGTCGAGAAAAGGACTATACGTTTTCTATAACTGCCTACATGAAATGTTTCGGCCAAATTAAATAAACCTTAGTTCTTGAACATAATCATAGTTACAGAGGGTTGCTCTAGATTCCCCACATCCTTCTTACAACTCTCCCTCACGTCTTATTATTCATCCAGTTTATTTTCCACAATCTTCTTGGCCATCTTACCTTGAGGCTTGGAAAGAAAGAAGGTATGTCACCTTCGGAAAGATTTTGGGGATACATGTTTTCTGTGCATGGGAAAAAAAAAACTATTTACATAATTTTAATATTAAGAGAATATTAGAAATATATAGGAAAAATTTTTTTATGTAAAACACTCAGGAAACTTTGCTTATACAAATCCCCAGGGGCACGTATTGAAAAGAAGTAATGAAAGATAACTAACATTTGGAACAAGTCAGCAGAAGCAGTAGGCAAGTTGAAACAATAGGTCTGTGGAGGACTTAACAGGCAGACCTGTAGAAGGAAATATGATCCACCCAACCATCTAAATCTGTCTCCAGTAACCAACATTGAGTACATTTTATAGTGGAAACATTTTAATCATGGGTACCTGCACAAGAAGAACTGTACAACAGGTAGTTAAGAGTCTAAAAGATGTCAGTAAACAATGATCCACAAGAAATTCCATCAAATCATATAATTTTCTTTTTTTTATGACAGTGATGACAGACAAGAACAAAACATATGAGGCTCATCCCTTAAAGAATCTGACTCTTCTTCTAGAATAATGCTGTAGACACTCCCACAATTGTGAGTAGAAAGAATTGAACTGTCAATGATAGTTACGGCATAATTCAGCAGCATAGAGTTCAGTTTTTAGTAACTCTAATGTATAGAAACTCATTAACAAAAAAATGCTCTTCACATTTGGACAGAAAAGAATTACTAGTCCATAATTTTTTTTTTCTTTTTTTTTTTAATATATCGATTCAGATATTATTCACCTTATTTTGAGTCAAAATAATAATTTAGTGTTTCAAAAGAGTCATGCTTCTAAGGATTACTACCTGAAATAAAACTGACTGAGCTAAAACGTCGAAATTCTTTAATTTAGTAATATTGAATAAATATTGCAAAAAAATATGTTGATTTAGGTGACCAGATGTCCTCTTATAACACTGCAGTTCGCAGAAGTATAAATGGTATAGAAAAGTGGTTTTTGATGTGTTATTTGGCACAACTGTTATAAATGCATGGATAGTCAATCCTTTGAATTCACGAAAGAAATTAGGAATTAATCAATTCAGAAGAGCACTGAAAGAAGAACTACTGGCAATTTCATTTATTAAAACCACTTATTTGACTACAGGAACCAATTGTTGTAGAAAACATGTCATCATCATTCAGGTACTGGAAGAAAGAAACAAAAAACCTGCAAGTCTTGTTCCAGGAATTGAGGAGAACATACTTTCATGAGCCTTAAAGGCTAGGCTTTCATTTACAATAAAGGCTAGTAGGGAAGTTCCCTTTTCAACTCTCTGATTCATTTTGAGCCAAAACTGCAGTTTCTGAAGTTCTTGTAATTTCCAAATTTAGCTGTGTCCTCATCAGTGAATCTCGTTTCCTGCAGGGCAAGTATCTGGATCTTCTATTGATTAGGTCTGTTGTAGGGTTGCACAGTTTACATGGTTGGATTAGTGTTTACATTGAAAGTGTCAATGTATGTGTAAGTTTAGTATGTTTGTCTGTATTAATGATAGCCTGGTTTCCACATAATCAGAATATGAAGCGAGACCCTCACACTCAACAGGCGACCCAGAAAACATTTCAAAATAAGTGTTCCTGGGAAAAATTTTTGGCCCCCAAAAAACAGAAAATGGAGAAGTCACGAAAAGTGACAGAAGAGCTTTCCAGCAGAGTAGCAGACATCCACAAAAGATAACTGAAATGTTATGGGCACAACAGCAGACAGCTGGCAAGTAGACTGACACACAAGATCTTTACCTACATAGAACAACTAAAAAATATGCCATGGGTACAGAAAGTGAAGAAAACCTGGGGATATCTTAGATGAACCCAACGAACACTGCAGACAGAAACCACTACAGGCAAAAAATTGAACATCGAAAAGTGCAGCCAGAGAATAAATTGAAAAAGAAGATCAGGACTTCTTTTTTAGTGTTCTTTTAACTGATGAATCAACATTTGTCAGTGACAGGACTTTAAAAAGGCATAATTTCTATTATTAATCCACATTAAGTTTTAGTTCCTCATTTTTTAAGGCCCCCTAAACAGGTATGTTATAAAATCATGTTGAGGGAGGAATTGCCAGCCTTATTGGAGGACATATCTCATCAACTTAAAAGAACAATGTGGCAGCAATAAGAGGAATGCCCAGCATATTATTTATTAGAAGTTAGATTTATAGCAGAATTATTTGACAGAAGATTGATAGGGTGTGTTGGTCCAGTTCCATTACCAGCAAGTCCTCCAACTCAAGGAAGTCCTGGTTCTCAGATGCTAAAAAGAAATAGTTAAGGAGGAAGGCTTCAGCCTCAACTGATGTATAGCAGTTATAGAGATCTCAAGCTATGCTGGCTTTGGAGAGCTGTGGAAGAGCAACCTAAATTACAACTGCCACCAGTAGAGGCAGTGGAATAACCCAGCCAAGATACAGGGAAAAAGATGCAAGCTTTATTCTTTGTGGAGTGGGATATCGCAAAGCTCTTTAAGGAGGAAAGTGTCTTCTCAGGATGATACTACCTCTCTACCTCACTCTTAAGGATGTTCTTGGAAGAAATTAGGTAAAAGGTGAAAAGAAAATCAGAAGTATAAGGCACTCAGAAATTCCTGAGCAAGCCAGTCTTTTTAGATAAAATGATAAGGAGGAAGAAGGGTTAACCACAACTGGGTTGCCACCTAGATAGAGTGAAACAGATCCCTTCTTTGGTAATCAGTGGTTAGAGGACCTTCCTGAGAAAGTAGAGCTTCAGACAGATGAAGGGAAAGATATGATATACACAATCAACATGATAGGATTAAGAGGCCTGAAAGGAGGAAAAGAACTGTGCTCCAAGGGCTAACTAAGGCAAAGCTATTAGCTGGACTAAGAACTTGATCTTAGGAACAGACTTGATTCCAAGTGATTATACCAAGATTGAAACGGCCTTATTACCGAAAGAAAAAAAGAATGCTTCTTAAGCATTTAATTACCAGCTAATGATGTTAAGTTCCATCCTCAGTTACCTCTCCTAGTGAATTATTGATGTATGCATTCGAGGACTTATAAAGTTAAACTTACATCAAAAGGGGTTTGTTTTGGATATTGGCTTATAAATATTCAGATAAAGGACAAAGCTGAGATGAATTAAAATCAAATAGGGTGACTATGATATAAAAGATGGCCAGTTAAATTGATATGGACCACTCAAATTATACTGAGTACTGCATACTGGATGTTGCCATAAATGTAACTCCGGTTTATCATGGGGGAGAGGAATGAGTGTTAGATCTTAAAGCTTTTAAAAGTTGAAACATGCTGAGGGGACATCTTTTGACAAGTGTGTTCTTCCCAATCTACATAGTTATTCACATAGCAACTCTCATAAAAAACCAAACTGAGCACAACATTGAAATGAGAAATAATCCACTCAGTAAGTTCAGCACCCCTGGTATATGGGAAGCATTGTGACCTGTGAGGCCTCTCTATGATATTTTCACTGAGAGCCAATAGCCTATCTGGTATTTCCACTTTTCTGATTTTTCCCAGTGCCCTCTGTTCAAAAACGGCAGAGTTGGAACTTGGACGGAGGGGTATCTTGCTTAGATATTATCTGAGGAACTCATGCCTCGTGGATTAGGGTTATAATGCCCTTAAGGAGAGAAGTATGTACACCTGTCCATAGGACATATCATTTGATTATCAATGCTGGCAATGGAAAATAAATATTCCTAATTTTTCAGTGGGAGCAAATTTTGTCCAATACCTAAAGAACGAACCCAGGCAAAATCTCTCTATGAATCATCACACTGTCAACCAACTGCATCTATGTAGGTTGTTTTCTGTCCCAAAAAAAAATGCTTACGTCAGATTAGCAATAGCTCTTCTTTGAATGTCAGACAAATTCCTGGCTTCATCTAACTGTTTCTTGCAATCATTCAATTGTTGAATAGCACCATCGAGTTGAGCTTGCCTCTCATCTCCACTGAATTCGAAATAGAGACGAAGCTTAGAATTTATATTTGTTCTGCATGTAGGACATGTAGGATTTTGTTCCCTGAAAAATAAAAAAATTTACTGTTACTTTAAGTTATTATATATATATTGACATAAAAAAAAATTGGTAAACTGGTGTACATAACAATTTTGTAATATTAATAATGTGGAGACATTTGTTCATTTCAGTTCCATGAAACCACCTTTTACTAAATTTGATATTTAAGCCTCCTTTTGCAAATCGTTGGATGAGTTAGTTAATGGCCAAAATCATGGTAGGAGGGAGGGGATTAGAGAAAGATCAAATAGAAAAATCACAAATACCTTCAATAGTGTTAGAGTTACAAAAATTTAAAGTTTAGAGGAATACAAAAATTGATGGTCATATTATCTTTATTATTCATGTTTTATTAAAAATAAATAAAAACAATTCCATCCTGGACAGTCTAAAAGTCACTCTTAGTAATATTACCTTTTATACTTGTAAGTATATGGTATGTTGTCCTTTTCGGCTTGTAAGAGCAAATTAGTCATTTACTTTTATCTATTTACATCTTCAATAATATATGGTATCACTGCTTAGTTTACACAGCTCCTCTCTAATGTTTTAAAAAAATATGCTTTGGACTTAAAAAATAGAAACCATTAAGGAAAAATTCTTATTTCATTTTCAAAAAATATTATGACCAGAAATAAAAACTACATATAATTATTAGATGATTATAGTTGGAGTTCGGTCAAGGTAGGTCCAAAAAAATACAAATTTAACAAAAGTGAATTCTTTTAAAGATTATCTGCCAATGTTTCAGCTTACATTGTAAGCCATCTTCAGGGCTGTAGAAATACAATGTCATGAGAATACAATAATAACTGATAATATTATAATATAGAATTACCATAATGTAATGTGATATCAAAAGTATGAATGTAGAAAGCTATGTAAGAGAATTTAAAAACACGCAGGCAACAACTTATTAAAAAAATAATTGAATAAAATTAAAACAGTAATTTATCATATCTGCCTATTATGAAGGCAAAAGAGGACGTCCTGTCTCTAAGTTCACATTTCCATGACTGAGAAGAAATATAATTTTTCAGAGAAACACCGTGGGCTGTGGAAGGGTGGGGTGGAAAGTAAGAGGCGGATGGTACAAAGGGAGAGCGGCCTATTTCAAAAGGGGGACAAAGGTTTCAATAAAAAGGACAAAGGAAAAAAGGAATGGTATTATTGGGAATAAGTTACTTTGGAACTGGGAAAAATGTTTGACAGGTACATTGAGAAGGAGTGCTAATGGTTTTTAGAATGTTGAAAATGTTAGAATAAGTTGAGGAAATTTGTTCTATGTCCGTTCTGTCGTTAACTGGATAGTGTTGTAAGTTAATGTGAACGGTTTCAGATAAAAGGCATTTGTGTTCATAGGGTTCAGTGGAAAGAATGGTTATGCCCTCGAAGTCAAATGTGTGTTCTTCATGAAAAACATGTTTAGTGAGGGCAGTTTTTATTAGTTTATTCTTTATGTCATTTTTGGGGTTATTGATTCTACAGGAAATGGGATTTTTTGTATGTCCAATGTAAGAATCATGGCAATTAGGTGTGGAACAGGGAATTTTGTAGACGACATTAGTTCTGTTAGGAAGGGGGATGGGGTCTTTGAGGATGGTGTAAATAGATTTTAGTTAGTTGTTGGTGGAAAAAAAAAGCTTAAGGTTAGGGAAAGTTTTTCTGAGAGATTTCTATATATTTTCAGAAAGTTTTGAAATATAAAGAAGAGAACGGAAAACGAGGTCTTTATTTTGGGGGAGGGGGATAGTTGGAGAAGTGGAAATAAAAAATTATTTTACAAGTTTTTTAATGGTGTGAGTAGGAAAACCATTGGACAGGAGGATGTCAGTAACACAATTAGTATTTTTACAGTGGGATATCTTGTCAGAGAGTGAGAGTGATCTGTAGATGAGGTTTTTGGCCACATTAATTTTTTGATGATGAGGGTGAGATGAGTTGAAGTGGAGGAGAGGACCTGAGTATGTGTGCTTGGTATACCAGTCAGTTGAAATAGAGCCATTGGTGTTACTGATTATAAGGGTGTCAAGAAAGGGGAGTTGATAATCAGATTCCCTTACAATAGTAAATTTTAGACAAGGATGGTATGAGTTAAATGCAGTAAGGATCTGGGGATAAAAATTACATAAATAATAAACTAATAAAACTGCCCTCGCTAAACATGTTTTTCATGAAGAACACACATTTGACTTCGATGGCATAACCATTCTTTCCACTAAACCCTATGAACACAAATGCCTTTTATCTGAAACCTTTCACTTTAACTTACAACACTATCCAGTCAATGACAAAACGGACATAGAACAAATTTCCTCAACTTATTCTAACATTTTCAACATTCTAAAAACCATTAGTCCTCCTTCTCAATGTACCTGTCAAACATTTTTCCCAGTTCCAAAGTAACTTATTCCCAATAATACCATTCCTTTTTTCCTTTGTCCTTTTTATTGAAACCTTTGTCCCCCTTTTGAAACAGGGAATTTGAACTTAGGGACAGGACATCCCCTCTCATGTTCATGATAGGCAGGTGTGGTAAATTACTGTTTTAATTTTATTCAATTATTTTTTTAATAAGTTGTTGCCTGCATGTTTTTAAATTCTCTTACATAGCTTTCTACATTCAAACTTTTGATATCACATTACATTATGGTAATTCTATATTATAATATTGTCATTTATTATTGTATTCTCATGACATTGTATTTCTACAGCCCTGAAGAGATGGCTTACAATGTAAGCCGAAATGGTGGCAGATAATCTTTAAAAAAATACACTTTGTTAAATTTATATTTTTTTGGATCTACCAAACCGAAACCCAACTAAAATCATCTAATAATAATGTCTAAGGTCAAAAAACTCTCCATTTGAACTACATATAATTATGTTATAAAAGCTATAATCCACCATAAATATCTCTTCAAACCCATATTCTTCTATTATTGAAGCTTAATATATTTATACATAAAAATTTAGGTAATATTCCTTTTGATTTACCACTTAATTCTACTCATCCAACTGACAGTGAACACAACAACAACAAAAAAAAACCCTATTCTAAAAATTAAAGTAAAAGAAAAATCATATTTCAGTACAAAATATGTTAAAAGTGAATGGAATTTGCAATTTAAAACTATACAATACTAAAAAATTTAAAAACTGTAATAGAAAGTGAAAAATATGTAGTGTTCTACAACTAACAATATAATTTCTTGTTTTAATGTATGAAACATTAAGTCAACAATTTTTTAAGACAAAAAACATAACAATTTGTGATTTGAATAAAAAAGAATTGAAATTCTGAATATTTCATGAGTACATAATTCAAAATAGTTCATATTTTTTTTCAAATCAAGTAGTGATGGAAAGTTTTTTAATTGGTTGAGCAATACATGAACTATAAGCAACACATAAAGCAGCCTCATCTGTAGATTGGTTTTTTTATACTTCCATTTATTTTTGTTTATAATTAATAATATTACAGTTAAAAGTTACAAAATAAGAAGGAAGCAAAATTAAACTGGGTCGATTAGTCAAGGTTTTAGTATTGTATTGTAAAATTGTAAATTGTATTGTATTATATTTTACATAACAATTGGATCTTTCCAACTGATTTTTCCACCTCAAAATGCAAAATTTAGCATACAAATCAGTATGATTGTACATTTATAGTAAAATATAATTTTTTCCAAAGTATGAAATTAGGACATATAGCTTATCAATACTTCATTGATATAGGCATATATCAATATCCTAATATTCAGGTAAAATAAAAATGAAAAGCAAACTTTAATGACAAAATTAGCAATAGAGGAACAATTTCCACAATTAGTTATCTGTGTAATAGCTACATTTGGCAGGAGTCAAGACTGTCACCCCCAACCCATGAGAACACATTTAAAAAAAAAGGAAAAAAGAGAATTAGAATGAGTTTTGTTTTTTATTTGAGGCAGTGTTAAAATCATAATAACAAAGAAAAAAATAACCACCTTTAAAGAAGTGTGAAAGGCGGCAGCTTAACTGAGGGGATCCATTTGGGACTCCTAAGTTTGGAGCTATGAGTTCGAGTCCCAAGCTTGCCACTCCCTTCAGCATAATTCTAGTGGTTAAATGTAATGTAAAAGAATGATGAGTAAATGTCTGATTACATAATTATGAAATACTGAATTTACATTATCATTATTATCAAGCCCCAAAAAGATAGATTGCTACCAATAAAGGAGTTGGTCTACATCCACAGCGATCTATCTACCCTCACTACCTGCTATATTGAATTTTAAGAAGCCTTCATGCACCAGATCAATAATACATTTTACACTAAAAAGTAAAGTAATATAACAGGTTAGAAGGAGAAAAGATGGTAATCGAGAATCTGCCATGCCATAAGCTAGGTAATAAAATAATTAAGCACGACATTCAAGACTTTATTTCCAAAATGAAGAAAAAGAATTGCCAACTTTTAAAAAAATTAAAACCTCTTATTTGTCAGAGTATTGTTCAAAATATGTCTGGGTGCAGTCAGGCTATTTGAATTTGAGAGTGGTCACCTTATTGAAGGGAATGAAAAATAATGGATTACCTAAGGAAAAACAAATTTATATTAGAAATTATTTAAATTNTTTCTTTTTTTTTTAATATTCAAAATTTTAAATACATAATTCAAAAATTATAATTCATAAGTAAATATTTAAATAGGGGTAGGAGGGCGGAATGTCACACCATACAGATAGGAAGTCATAGGAATATACAAAAGTAAAAAGAAAAAATCATTTAATAAACAAAAGTAATAAGTTATATTGTTAAAAAACTAAGAGTGTCTGTCTTCATTAGCTACATTCTAAATTTACATAGCAACACTTTTGACATAAGAATATCTTCTTTCCGGTCTTTAGTAAGTGTGTGGACCAAAAATGTAAATTATAACAAAAAACAAAGAATACCCAAGAAGTATGTTATCTTCTCAACAATCAAATTAAAATTACTATTATTTTAATAAGAGTAACAGGTAGTTTCAGCAACTAGTAGTTCCATTGTACTATCATTTACAAATAGCTCAAGCATTTAATTCATGCCTTATGCTTGATAACAAAACATTTATCATTGAAGAGAGAATCGTGGTAAGATTTTCATTTGAGGATAACAGATATATTTGGAACATTTAATTTATATTAACTTATTCCTCCTCTATCTGGTAAGTTGGTCTCTTTTATTGACAATCTATATCAAGAAAGATATTGTCTCCACAGAAAAACCCAGAACATTCTTACTGTGCAAACAGCAGTCAACTAATTATTGAATTCTAATAAACAAGGACCTTGAGGAAGCTAGTGAAAAAATTTGTAAATTCTATCTGCTTCATAGTTACTTCTGGTCTTTACAGAATTTTTGACTGCCATCATGACATGCCAAGCTATGCATAATGGGTAAAATGAGTTAATAATAAATATTCATGTCAGGTGCAAATTATGACAAATTCATTAAAATATAGCCACGTGTCTATATATATCTTAATTATCACCAAACTGATTAGTTAACTTTGTCCACGAAAAAAATTATTCTTAACTTTTCTGCATTTAAATGATGGTTGAATTGTGCTGCACGAATAAAGTATTATAAACTCATTACTATAGATTCTGCTTGTTTAATTCTATGAATATTACTAGTCAGTAGCACCCTTTAGAATTCACTAAATAAAGTTGATAGCTTAATAGGTTAGCTCAAAGCAAAGCACTTAATTGGTTCTTTTTCAAATAGTTTTTCATAAACTTTAAATTTTCTTACATTTAAAAGCCCTGAAGATGGCTTACAATTTAAGCCGAAACATTGGCAGATAATCCTTTATTAAAAAATACATTTTTTTTTTTAATTTGTGTTTTTTGGATCTACCTTGACCGAACCCCAACTAAAATCATCTCAGAACAAAGCTCTTAGTGTCTCTAGTTGCAACGAGAAAGGTTTAAGCTCAAAAATTTCCCTTTTTTATTTTAGTGGGAATTTATTACAATCAAATAGAAAACACAGAAAAAGTAAATTAAACTATATTTCTTTTATGAAGAAAACTAAAAGTAAAATCAATATAATGGTTTAAATAATAAATGCAATTATCCATCAACAGTAAACTTTATCTTTGATTAGAGATTATCTTATTCTAATAGAAATAAAGATTTCCTTAAAAGAAAAAAACAAAAAGAAACAGCAAAATTTTGCATTTACCAAAAGACAATTGACGATGACCATCTAGCTGAAAATGATAAAAAAAATAAAATTACCTTGCTTTGACCCATTTATCTAAACAATTTCCATGAAATACATGGCCACATTGGATCGCAGAACACTCCACAATGTTTGGTGCAAGAAAATCTTGACAAATGGAACATATATTAACGAAGTTCACATTTTCCATTTTGAAGTTTAAAAAACAACGAAGTTTCCCTCCAGATAGTTTAGGGTAAGTCAGAAGCCAGGACAAGTAAGTAGAAGCAAGTAGTTATAGAGAATCAAGTCTATAATTCCCACTCTCTTGATATTACGTAATTGTTTAAGCAAGAACAGAATTTTTACAACTACGACAAATCTGGACAATCTCCGCTCGATTTTCAAAAACTAAGTTATTTAAATTAATTATACTTTTATAGTAAATAAAAGTGTAGACTTATTTACAACATACACATTCTTAGATTGCTATACTTATTTATTACTGGCTGACGCAGGTAGACTACCCATTGGTAGTCTGTTCGCAAATAACTATGAGGAAGATTTATAAATGTTTTAATGGGGATTAGATAATTATATTACCCTTGCAGTAAGTCAATGAAACATTATTGGCGCTAAATTTTAATCTGACAGCTGATAACTAGATGAGATGAGCAAACTTTCGATGAGACTAAAAACTTCTTCAATGACTCTAAGATGATTTTAGTTGGGGTTCGGTCAAGGTAGATCCAAAAAACACAAATTTTAAAAAATGTATTTTTTAATAAAGGATTATCTGCCAACGTTTCGGCTTACATTGTAAGCCATCTTCAGGGCTGTAGAAATACAATGTCATGAGAATACAGTAATAATTGAAATTAGTATAATAGAGAATTGCAATAATATAATGTGATATCAAGAGTATGAATGTAGAAAGCTATG
>KZ806993.1:335270-347570 GCA_000696205.2 Oncopeltus fasciatus
ATACTGATGAACTTATATATATATATCACTGCTAGTTGTGTTTCATTTTCTATATATGTGTGTATACATATGTATGTGTATGTATGTATAAAAAATTTTCTATTGAGCTAAACCTCTACTCCAAAATGTCTGATCTCATAAAAAAAATTAATTTTTTGCATGCCGTTTTACTTCATTATGATTAGTATTAAAATATGATTGCTAGTACATTTTATTAAAATCTTAGGAACTTTAATAATTTGAAAACCTTACTCTATATGGGATGGAACAGTAATAGTACACCAAAAACTGAGGGTAAAATTGAAGACCTGAAAACATTTGTCTAAACTATTTGTTAACTAAAGTTGGTGAACTTCAGGTCAATGTGTTTATTTATTTTTAATTTTAGTTTTCTGAATTATTTATTAATTAATAAACAAATATGTTGGCCCTAATTTATTTTGTTACTTATTGTTTTAATTTGGCAGTTCATTTAAATAACTGGTTTTTAAATAATTTTACTATTGACTAAGGATGTATTTTATGGTCAAATGACGTTGTTATCTTAAAAATTGCTAGTGAAATAACCCAATTTCATCATTTTCTTTGTAAGACTTTTTTTTTCTTTTTGTATTTTTTCTTTTTGTATTTTTTCTTTTTGTTTTTAAGCTCTCGTATGTTTATTAATAAAAATGAACATGCTATTCAGTTTAAAATCATTCATTATGTTGTATAACTTCCCTTTAGTTGTGAATTTATTATTAAATTTTAATGTAATTTTCTTTTAAATGTTTAAAGCTCATAAAATCATAAAAGGACTATGTGGATTTAAATTGTGAGACAACGCACATAGTTTTTAGTATAGATTTATTCTATTCCAATGAATTATAAATATTGCTTTGATGTTTGCTTATTATGCACTGATAATTTTCAAATAAAAAGGTTTATTATTAAAACTAAAGTGACAGTAAATTAATTATGATGGAAATTAATGTATTACATTTTTATATTTTATCAGTTTTAAATAACTTATGATGAGTTATAAGTAACATTTTTTGCTTTTTACTTTTTGTCATTATTTATGCTACATTAGTATCAAAATAAACTTAATAATGTCAATTATTTATATATAATTCCTAAGAACAGTGGTTCATTAAATATTTATTATCAATTTATTTTTTTAAGAAATTAATTATTTTAGCTTTTATTGAGATCTGTACTGTGTGTGTGTGTTTTGGCATGTGCCCATATTTATAAATATGGAATTCATATGAATTCATAAAAAGTGTTCTGAAAATCTGCCATTTTGATTGTTAACGTGGGTCTCAAATTCTGAGAAAGTCATTAATCAGAACGGATTAGAAAGTTAATTTATTGATCCTAAATTTGTTTGTTTTTCTATATGGGGTTTCACTTTTAGTTCTTTAGTTTCTACTAATTTCATAAAAAAAATTATCTTCTTAATTTTTACTTAACATAAGCCTCATGCAATAAGCAAGCTAAAATAAAATTATTTTAAGAAAATTAATTGGTTTTTAAAATCCCGAGTTCCACTTTCTCTTTTTTATCAACCATTTTTGAGATTTTAAGCAAATTACCAAACAAAGTACAACGAAATAAAATCCTATAAAGCTTGCATTTATTTATTTAATCTTAATAAGCTTGATTAATATGCAAGTTATGCCAAATAAAGTATTAAGTTCCTCCGTAGGAAATGTGAAATTGAGCTCAATTAATCCTCTTTCTATTCAAGCCTTACTGGAATTTATGTAAGAATTAAGATTTTCCTTTGTTTTGTTTTTTATTTGAAAAAATATAAGTCGATTTCCTTAAGATATAAGAGGAAGAAAAAGGAAATTGTGGAAAAGTGTATACCCTTGTGTGTGTATTGGATGAATAATTTTTATACTTGAATAACCTTTATATATCAATTAATTTAACTTTGCTTTTATTGCTGCTTTGTATTACTGTGATACATTTTCAGAAATTTAATACAGAAATCACATTAAAATGAAATTTACTTAATACAATTTGTCTTCACACATGCTACTTTTTAAATTTGAACATCTCATTTATTTAAAGAAAATAGTTTGAAATTTATTTGTATCGTAGTGTTGTTTCTTTTACATAATTACTTTATTTTAGAAATAAAAAAACAAAATAATTTTGTTTATGGCTAGTTTTAAAAGAAGTTGAAATACCCCCATTTTTATAAGTAGGCTTCAATTAAAATTTAGTGTGCGACACTAAATAAAGTTTTTTTCTTTAATCTTCATATAAATTGAAAAGTAAATTTATGGATAAATGGGTTTAATTTGAGCCAATTGTTGTAAAAATAATTTATAATCTTTTATGCAAAAATAATGACATCAGATTACTTTAAAGAAAACCTTCATTCCTATTGCGGTCTTTAAAGAAATTAAAACCACAAAAAACTATAATGTTTAAATATCTATTTATAAATCTGGTGTAAACAGTTTTTTAATAGTGGTTAATTATTTTCTGTTATTTCATAATTGCTTATCACAATGTAAACAAAAAAAAATTAAGAGTCACATGAAATAGTTTTCTGAAATCATGTATCTTTAAATTAATATTCATAGCATTTATAAGTAGATGTTTTTGGTTGGGGTTCGGTCTAGATTGAACCCAAAAATGCAACTTTAAAAAATGTGTTTTTTTTATTATCTGCCGACATTTTGGCTTACATTGTAAGCCATCTTTAGGGCTATTATGAAGGCAAGACGGGACGCCGTGCCACCTGGATCAAATGTTCATGGCACCCTTAGACAGCCAAACAATCAGCTGACAATAAAAAATACACTTTTTTTAAATTGAATTTTTTGGTTTAAATTGATCAAACCCCACTAATACTAATAATCTCTACAGTCAAAAACTTTCCATTTGATCGCATTTATAGTTTTATGAATACAGGATATAAACTAGATAATAAAAATAACTAACTTTCATGAGCACTTGGAAACAGACTTGAAAACTATTGATTAAACAAACTGTCCATACAGGTTTTTTTTATTGCTGGAATAAACTCTATATATTCAGCATGGTAATTAAAAGTAATCCCAAGGTTGCCAGTAAAATAATTAATTTTTAATTAAAATAAAATCAACTGGCTACACTGTCAAAGAGTGCAATTGTTGGCATAACCTTCCTATCAGTGAGGAAAGTTATGTTATGGTGATGTTTAGTGCATTACCTTGTTTCTCCCCAGTGACCTTTTCATTGAAATGTACAGGGCGTCAGATGCAGAATTCTCATCGAGTCCTGTCATCTGATGAAGACTGGCCAGCTGCTTTAGTGAGCACATTTTCAGTGTGTTGACCAAGTGATGCTTCCTATTTGGTAGATGGTGTGGGCTATGGTTTAATGGGGTCATGCAAGATGTAAGCAGATTCCAGTTGGTCAATACTGATGAACTTCTGTGTGGAACCGAGTCTGTTGATGTAGGTTTTCTCTTCTCATTTTAGAAGACAGGTTGTGGTCCTGAGTTAGGCCGAGACTGGTTTTCTAACTGCATCATTCCACAAGGAAAACAATAATGCAGGTCTTCAATTTCTTCGGGATAAATGTCTGGGCTTCACTTGACAGGTTGGGGATGCAGGTGCTTGATTTTCTCTTATAGTTTGCAGAGATAATCAGAATGTACATTGGGTTGTGAGGTTGTCTCTAGAAGTTCGCCTGTTAGTTGTTGTGGTTGTCCATATGCCAACTCAGCAGCACTTGAGGAGTTTTCATCCCTGATTGCTGCCCTCGAGCCCAGGAAGACTGTGGGAAACAGTTTGGTCCAGGAGCTTGAGTGGATCAGGTGTGCAGTGAGGGCAGTTTTCATCAGGTTTAATGCCATCTTTTGATTTCCCCGTTATTCTGTGGGCGGTATGCAGTACTCCTGCAGCTACGTGAGTCCAGTAGCCTCAGGGGTCAGGTGAAGAGTTCCAGTAAAGAGTTGGGTGAAGGCTTCTTCAGCTTCAAGTGTGTCTGCCTTGGCCAAAAGTTCCCATTGTCTACTTGCTAATTCAATAATCCATTAAATATCTATAGCCCCATCAATTTCATCCTGTGTTGGTTGATTTTTCACAAGTCCACTAATACTTGATTTTGAGCTTCTTTCCTTACCCTTTCTACCTATAGTAATAACTAAGAACTTATTATTCTATTCTATGACCTGGCTCCCTAAATGCACTAACCATTGATTGAATGATGTTTTGTTTGCTTCCAATGCCTTCATGTAATTATTGTAATTGTTGTCCTTATATATGTTAAGACAAATTGCGTCCTGGTAAAAATAAATGTGAATAATTCTTAAAACATTGTTCAATTTCCTCATGAATATAGTCCCAATGTTTACAATGGATCCACCATTGACACAAGAACTATGCAACCATACACTAGCCACTGTTCCCAGGGGATCAGGGAAAGTAATACAGGGATGATGTGATAATGAATAACTCGACTAAAAGCTGTGTCATGTACTGGCTGCGATTCTGGTCAATGATGTTTCTTAGGACCATGTATCCGTCCTGTGTGATCATAGAATATAACGGGTGAAGATAATTAGGTATCCCAGACAAGTCCATCCCCTTCTGAAGAAAAATCTTAAGATACTTGTTGGCTTTGGCCAAAGTGGCATATCTCTTGAATTATATTTTTTGGAACGTTTCAGCATGTGTTCCCATCCTCCTTCCTCACCAATCATCTGTTATTTAACTTTCTTTAGCAATACCCATAATTACTGCTGCCAGTAAAGCTAACCATTGACTCATTAAATTGTTTGGTGTTATTGTTGCAAGAAACTCAGCTGAAGCCTTTCAATCCTCCAGCGCCAACAGATCCAACACAGCTCAGCTCACGATTTTTCAAATTTACCTCAGGTGTGTGAACCATGCTTTCATGAAATTGTTGATTTATATTCTATATGCACCATCTGTAATCAGTATTCCATTTGGATGAATGCACTGAACTTTCCACACAAGTGCTTTCAAGCTATAAACATATCCCTCCCAGGGTTCAAAACCATCGTGTCTAAACTTGTCAGTATCCAGCCTCGGCTGAGGGACAATATATTCTTTAAGTCACTGCAGACATAGGGTTGGGAGGGTTTTTAACTATGTCAGAAACCTGATTTAAAATTTCAAACTATTAAGTTCTCCACCACTAGTTGAAATTTTACTCGCCAACTTGTAATTTTGAAGGTCATGAAAAAGCCTTTGGCTTGACAGAACCATAATTCTGAGTCTGCTCTCTAAAATGCAGAGATTTTAATGTTAGCCTGATGCCACTTGTGCTCACCTGACCTTCATCCTTCATTTTTAAAATTCGGGGTCACCACTTTAAAGGATGCAAAAAATAAAATAAATAATAAAAATAATTNATAAAAAATTGTAACTGTCCCAGCCAGGACACGAATGATTGTGGCAGAGATTGTAGTCTCTGCTATTTAAGTACCACAAAAAAATAATATTTATAAAACGTTCACATTAACTTACAACACCCAGTTAATGACAGATCTGACGTAGAACAAATTTCTTCAACTTATTCAACATTCTGAAAAACCATTAGCCCTTCTTCAAAATAAACCTGTCAAGCATTTCTCCTAGTTCCTTAAAGCTACTTATCCGCAATAATGTCCTATATTTTTTCTTGGTATTGGGGCAATAATTTGATGAAGGCTGCAATTCTATGTTCAATGTAAATTTTTTTTTTTTTTTTTTTTTTTTTTTTTTTTTGTACTCTACTATTATAATTATTTGCAGAGAATATAGAATACTTGATAACAATTTGTGTTAAAAAATGAAAATAGTTACCAAAAAAATAAAAATTTGGAATTTAAAGGATAAGAATATCTAATCTTATTTAAATTATCTATTATATTCAAGAATTAGTATTTTGAAAATGAAATAATGAGGCAGTATTCACATAAAAAGAATATTTATAAAAATCATTTAAAATTTACAAATATAAAATATTTTTAGCCATTTTTGATCAGGCTGTAAATATGGGCAAAAATTAAGAGCTTATAAAATGTATAAAATAAAATCTTGTAAGCATAAGAAATGTAAGTAAGTGTTTCAAAAATTAATAAGTGTTTTTTTTTTCTCTCTATTCTTCCCAAGTAATTATTTTCATCTTAAATGGCACTTTAAGATATATTATTTCAAACCTGCAATATTTCTTACCATTTCTTTTATTCTTATTTTTATATACAAATACTGAGTTATAGATCAAATTAATTAATATGTGCTTTAAATAGTTTTCACTTGTATCACATGCAGTGAACATTATGTATAATTGTAATATGTGTGATCTATGACTAATATCGGTAAAGCCTTTTCTTTTATTTTACAGATACAAGTTGCTGAACATATTTTTCCTTTTAATGAAAAAATACCTAACTCTGAAATTAGCTATTCAGATCATGAGGCTATTGCAATAAAGTGTTATATTAGTAGGAGAGTAAGTGAGTATTAAAATATTACAAAACTATTTTTAAAACAACTTTTTTTTATTGTCTCTAAAAAAGTTTTAATTATAATCAAATTAACACTTTAGCTTGGATTAAGTTGACATCAAGACATTCTTTGAGCAAACTGTGAAGAATCACTGAATATTTGACCTTTGAACATAAATTAAATTGCAATAATAATTATTGTATTCATCTCAATTAAATGTTTGGTGACTTTAGCCCTGTATTATTTTTCTAAAAGAAATGCTATTTTCATGTAACAGGTCTGAAAAATATCTTTTGTTGCTCTTTTCCTAATTTGATATTAAACATTTTAAATAGTGGAAAACCAGAAACGAATTTAAAAAAACAACACATACACAAAAATAAAATAAGTAAAACAGCTTCCTTCATTGATAAACATAAATTAAATTATCAAAAATTTAACTATCCACTAAATCAATCAATTTAAAGTGGGATAAAACTGTTTTGACATTTTGGTTTCAGCATTTTTCAAAGACCTTAAAATTTTTTTGTGATTTTTTACAGAGGTATCCATTCTTGTGGGAAGTAATTAACTATTTAAACAGCCGAGAGGAAATTACAAGTTGTCAAGATGAACCAGTTTAAATGGGTTATAATTTACCATATATGCATAAGGATACAGTTGCAGTGGGTATATTAAAATCTGACAAATGAAGTGTTCTTTATTTAAGAGAAAAGAAGCAAAAAATTATTTTCTCCTTTTTTTTTTCTTTCCGAATGCAAGAAAACTGCAGCATAAAATTAAGAAGAAAATGTATTAAAATAATTTTATTTGAGGCAAGAATGAATTTTTTTCACAAAATAATCAAAGAATAAATCATGTGGTTTAACTATAGAAGTTTTATCTGACATAGGAGAAACAAAACTATGTGGGTATGTTTGCTAATAAAAGTATAAATAAACCAAAAAGATAGTGGACTGCAAGACAAACTGGTACAAATAAATCACTGAACAAGTCAGAACTAGAATTTGAAAATCCACAATTTTTGGCCTTCCTCAGATCATTAGCAGTTTCTTTGGTTTCAAAAAACAGCATCCAGAGCTAGTTTGAGATTTCAGATTCACCGCTATGTGAAAATCTGCAGATCCTGTACTTTTTTTAACTTCAGTAAATCATTAATTTCATGGAAATAGGACTACTGATGTCAGGAAAATTTCGATAATTTAAACTACTATAAAAAACAATAAATCTTGAAATAAGAAAGTAACAAGTTACTATTTAGATGTTTTTTGTTGGGGTGCGGTCAAGGTAGATCCAAAAAATACAAATTTAAAAAATGTGTATTTTATTAGGATTTTAAGATAGTATCAAAAATCCTCACTGGCACTGTTCAACAAATGAATACCAAAAAAAAAACAGCTGATTAAAAAATTTGAAGATACTGCCAAGATACTCAACAACAAAATCGCTATCTATCCAACAAGCAACCCCAGTTGGGTCCATAAAATCTCCGTTGATATCCCCCCTCCTCTTCAGAAAATATTAAGTATAAGGCCCTAATTCCTCAGTCCCCCCACTAGAATATAAATCAAATATTCCTAAATTAATAGTTGATTTAGGATCCATTTTTAGAGACTCCCGTCACTCTGTTAGTGGAGACGAGAGGGAATTATCACATTGGTGATAACTATAACCAGATTAATGGTCTGGCTATGGGAAATAACCTTGCTCCCGACATTCCCATAACCCTTAATGACCTCCTAAACTCTGTCCTTAAATCCTTTCATAATGACATTTTCTTCCTTCAAAAATTTGTTGATGACTTGTTCCCCCAGACCCTTCTGTATTTAACTCTTACCACCCTCGTCTCAAATTTACCATTCAAATTGAGTTTGACTATCAACTCCCCTTCCTTGTCACCCGTATTATCCACAACACTAATGGCTCCTCTGATTGGTACACCAAGCACACTTACTCCGGTGGTCTCCTCCACTTTAACTCATCTCACCCTCACCATTAAAACCATGAATACTGCCTCTAACCAAATTCCTTGAGTTCTTATTTTGATCCTATCTTCTTAAAAAAAAAAAGTCTGGCTCATAGGAACTGCCTGATCTAGGTAGATTCCCATTAAAGATAGATTTAAATGAGGAAATTTAATTTACAACCGGTTTTTATTTAAACCGGAGTGAACAATGAGTGTAAACAGTATGACCAGAAAATGTTGTGATTGTCTGTCCTGGATCACAGACAGGAGGAAGCATTCACCTAACCAGTTAAATTTGAAAAACTTCCTTAATAAGCATTTTCATACAAATTTTGTAGAACATAAGTGTTATGTTTGATATAGTTTTCTTAATTTAACAACAAAGATATATGGATTATACATTCTTGTCTCCCTCTAAACCCCCTCAAATCAAATAAAATGTGACTTCAACTTCCTAATGTGGATATCTGAATTATCTTGAGTTAAATTTGTTGTAAATATTTTTAAAAATGTAGCTACATTAATGATCAAATTACTCATTTAATATTATTTTTGTGCTTATTAAAAGAAACTATAGAAATAAATACATGATAGTAATTNCACATTAACTTACAACACCCAGTTAATGACAGATCTGACGTAGAACAAATTTCTTCAACTTATTCAACATTCTGAAAAACCATTAGCCCTTCTTCAAAATAAACCTGTCAAGCATTTCTCCTAGTTCCTTAAAGCTACTTATCCGCAATAATGTCCTATATTTTTTCTTGGTATTGGGGCAATAATTTGATGAAGGCTGCAATTCTATGTTCAATGTAAATTTTTTTTTTTTTTTTTTTTTTTTTTTTTCTTATGACATTGTATTTTAACGGCTCTGAAGATGGCTTCAGGGTACTCAAGATAATGTGGATTTATTTATTGCAATTAGACAGCATACTCGACGCTAAGCTTTCAAACATCAGTATTAAAGATGATATAAAAAAAATTGAAAGAAAAATATTCACTTTGCAAAATAAATGCGATACCATGCATTAAGAACTCAAGTTTGTCAAACAGGAAACCAAAATGTATAAATGAGAATACGTAAGCTAGAAAAAGAAGCCAAATCAAATAACATTATTATTAAAGGCGAAGAAATAAAAGGGAACATAAATGACAAAATTAAATTTTTCTTTAAACATAAGGGGAAGTAATTTTGATTAATAAATCATAAAATTAAAATAAAAAAAAATGATAAAACAATAATTTTTGTACAGCTGCTTCAAACTACAAAATTGGGGTTAATATTTTAAAATTCTTCTACGCTATAAGATACAAATGGAGAGTTTTTGACATTAGAGATTATTAGTAGAGAATTTGTTAGGGGTTTTTTTTTAATTTTTGTTTTTATTGGCAACAAACACTCAGGTCATCGTTGCCGAGGATTTAGTTTTCATTAATTCAATTATTTTTTTTTTTCTAACCAAAGCATATGCATATAAATATAAACATATTTATATTACAAAAATATTTAAATATGACTTGGTTACGCCATGTTTTTTTAATTTCAATGGTTTTTTTGGAGGGGGGGGGGGGTTTAAATCTACTTTGTCTAGAAGGTTTGTCTAGATTTCTATACAGTGATAATAAATGTGTATGTATAAACACTGACATACATACACATTGACATATAATATTATTATAAGCAAATATGCATAAATAATGTGAACCATTTGCCTTATAGGTAGCACAAGTGGTACATCAATTGATTGAGTGTGATATTCACTAATATAAGTAAAAGTTTTATTTTATTTGCATTTGGTACAAGCTTTTCAGTTTATTAAATATATTTAATGTCTTCTGTTTTGCTAAATTTTTTCATAAAGGGATACCTCACGTAGGAAGATGAGAACTTTCTCCAGGAATGGGCTTTTGTCTTCCAGTATTTTTTCATAGTTGTTAGGATTCCCATTTGGTTTAATTTTGCTTTGTATTTCTTACAGTTGGTGAAGATATGCACTATGCTGATGGGTAGGTTGTATATTTTGGTGGCTGTTTTTTAGTGATGAGGTGCCCATGTGTTAGACGGGAATGACCAATTCGTTTTCTTGTTAAAACCACCTCTTCTCTTCTGTTTTCCCTATTGGAGGAGTCCCAAGCGACAATCTCTGTCTTAATTTCCCGTAACTTATCTGGAGCTTCATTCCACATTGCAGTCCAGTTTTGATGAACTAATTTATTTAGTGGAGAGAACAGTTCTTCTGGCGAGATGTATCAGCTGGTTAATTCTGTTAGTTCAGGGGCTTATTTTGCTGCTGAGTCTACTTTATCATTTCCGATGATTCCAGTGTGACATGGAACCCACAGAAGCATTACTTTTTTGTGGATGTATTTTAGTTCAGAAATGTACTGTTGAATTTTGTTAACTATTGGATTAATTGTATCTGGATTAGTAATAGCTCTGATGGAGCTAAGGGGGTCAGTGGATATTATTATTATTGTCTCAGTAGCATGGAAACTATGGTGGAGGGATATTTGTATAGCAGAGAGTTCGGCTGAGTAGACACTATTAAGTTTATTTATTTTGAATTTCATGGTGATCTTAATATGAGTATATTGCAAAAGCGGTTGAGTTATCTGTCTTGGAGCCATCTGTGTAGTTAATTTTTGCCTCTGGGTATTTTTCTATTGTATCCAAAAAGTTTTGTTGAATTATTGTTTTATTGGTCTCTTGTTTCTTATTAACTATTTTCAGCATTTTTAGGTCTGTAAAGGGAGTAGTGATCTTCCATGGTGGCAGGGAGTGATTTGAGTGATGTAGCTAATATTTTTTTAATATTTCTATGGGCTAGACTTTTTTATAGCTATTGGTAGAGATGTGTTATTAACTCCTGCATAATTGTGACGCAATCTGTTATTAAAAGTGGTTTCGTAAGTGGGGTGATTTGGCTGGGTATAGAGTCTGCTTAGGTATTTACTTGCCAATTTTTGTCTTCGAAATTGCAGAGGATAGATTCCAGATTCAGCATATAAGCTTAACACCCTACTTGTGGGGAAAGCACCAGTAGCACATCTAATGCCAGTATTGTGAATTGGATCTAATATATTCAAAACACAAGTTTTAGCTGATAATATACAATGCTTCCGTAGTCGATTTTTGGTTGAATTAGGGCCTTATATATGGTTATCATTGTTTTCCTATCAGCTCCCCAATGAGAGAGAACATGAAGAAGTTTTAGATGTTGGCAGATTTTTTTTTTTTTTTTAGATTTAAGATGTGAGCGGTCCAGGAAAGTTTTGAGTCGAAGGTTGAGCCAAGGAATTTGATTGTTGGTTCGTATTGAAGTGGAATATTGTTCAATAATAGAGGTGGATTGTTAATAGGTTGACACTTTCTGTGAAATATTATGCACTTTGTTTTATCTGTAGAAAATTGAAGCCTGTTCTGTCTTTTCTGGGTTTAGGAATTGGTATCATAAAGGAGGTTGGCCATTCTTTTGGTATTTCACTTGTGGTGAAGATGTTATTGTAGAACAAGAGAAGTGACTGTAGTTCTCTTTCCGGAAGGTGCTTAACCATATCGTATGTCAGGTCCTGGTGTATTGCTTTTGAGTCTTTTTAGGTCGATTTTAAGTTCTTCTCTTGAGAAAGGACTGTTGTAGGCTCTTTCTTCTGTTGAGTCGAAGCATAGAGAGGACAACTCACAATTCTGTTTATGGTTAAGGAAGTCATGTGTGTAATAGGCTTCGGTTATCGAGAAGGTTTTTCCAAATTCACAGGGAGTCTCTTTTCTATTAATAATTTAATTTAAAATCCCCCAATAGCTTTATAATTTTTAAATTTTAGGTTTAGAATTTTACTGTTGTTTTTAAAAAAAATGTAATTAAATGAATTAAATTTATTAACTAAAAT